>JANAVB010022596.1:8018065-8063065 GCA_029216955.1 Iris pallida | reverse complement strand
GCCCCGACCCGGAATCACCCGAATCATCGTCCTCGCAGGGGGCGTGATGCCGCACGAGCCTGGAGTTGCGCTCGTACAAGGCAAGATGACAAGTTCTCAAATGGTTATCTTTTTGATTTGATATTAACAACAAAAGAAACAGAGTATACGAAACCATTCTCTTTATTGATCTGAAACTGAGATTACAATGGCTTTCGATAGCCTAACAATATATGCCAGATTGGCTACAACACTCAGGTTCTCTCTTGTCCGCAAAGGATTTCACCGTCCCATACATCATGCCTTCTATATCTCGGCCGCATCAATCCAGCTGCGTAGTCCGAGCGTCAATGCGATAGCACGCTTCAATGCGCTTCGGCATTCCAAGCCTTAACACGTTCAAGCAACGCTTCGCCGCGAGCAATCCATTCCCTGCACCCTGCATGAAGCTGGTGGGGGATCAGTACGTTCGTCCTCATGTACTGAAGCAAAGATCATCTTTCCAAACCGACATTGATATTATGTTGAATCATGCAACTTAGCTTATGATCTTGCTATGTTCTCCTTAGGGTCAATTTTATGGCATCTTCGAAAGCGTAAAGCATTTATCATAGCAACATGTTATCGAATTGAATAGGTAAACAAACAAGCAATCTCGTGTTTGATTCGTGGCGCGACTTACCAAGTCGACGCACTCGTCCTTGCACCGATGCCAGGTGAATACGCCGTAATCCTTCCCTGTCATGTTATTGTGCATCTCTAAGCAGGATCTCTATGCGGGACGCATATGCGCCTACACTTTCAATCCATCGTTCCTTAACTATATGAGGGCCGTTGGCGTATCCGCGCCGAAATGGACTAAAGGAGTTCCTTTCTTTTCTCCTTCTTTTCTCTCTATTTGGTTGGGCTGCCGGGCGTTTCATGGGTTGGATCACATCCCAAACAACCGAAACATTTTTGCTACATGCCATCATTTGCGGCTTCTCCCATCTTGTTTAAGGATGTGCGCCTACAAAGATTATCCATTCCTCCGCGGCCAAATCGGTTCCGGGGACCTCCGGCATTTAACCGTTTGGGGGACACTCGTGCACGAGCTATTATCACGATTTAATCTCGAGCCCATTCCAATCGACCATGCAACGCCCTATCATTCAAGTAATCAAATTCAAACAACCAAACATAGTCTTGAGTCCGAGACTCAGACTTATCATCTCGTATCTCTTTCATTAGCTTTCTGTGTTCTTACATTTCATACTTCGTTTCAATGATTCAATGGCATCGTGCCTCAACTCAATGCTCGTCAACCGAACGACCCGAAGGTCTTGAACACCTTTCGAGGCACCATGTCATATCCGACAGTTCCGCCACATTCATGCCACAACTGTATTCTCGCAACGAAGCCATCTTTATTATCCCGTGCACGTAGGCACGTTTCGACCGTATCCCCATGTTCTATAACTTAACATTCAATGTTCGGGGCTTGCGCGCTAGGGCGCTCGTCTATTGTCTTTCAATGTTCTAGCCGTCTAACTCGTGCATCAAAGGCACGGTATGGTTCGTGCACTAAGGCACTCGCCGATTACAGTTATCCCATATTCTTACGGCTTGCGCACCGAGGCGCTCGCCTTAGCGATATCCAATGTTCCTTTAGCGACTCGTGCATATTGATGCACGTTTCATTTCAATTGTTCTAACTTAGTGTTCGACTCACACTATGATTTTATCTCCGATCTGCCACGCCCGTGGCGTTGATAGGTTAACTTAGCATACAATGATATATTTGCCTTATCGAATAAAGGAGTAAAAAGAAGTCAATCCTCCCACCTTGAGTCGATATGCCTTCGTCGTTTTGCCGAGCCGATGCGGCTCGATTTCATAACTTGTTTACACGGCCACTCTCCTGACTTAGCCATTCGAGCACTTCGTGCTTCGTTGAGTTATACGTGCAATTTGCCTTAGCGTGCCCAAGTCTTAGCCCGTCGCAAGGCGACGATTTGATTTCGCGGACCCCTTACTGAATAAGGCAAAATGTCGACCTCTAACATTTTCACGTCAACGTATAACCTGCACACGAAACCAACTAAAATCAATACTTGCATTGATTCGGACTTGCGCCTTGGTCGATTCGATTCTTAGAATCTTCGAGCCGATTCAACGCACTCATCCTTCGGGGCAACGCGGCACTTCGCATCGATTCAACTCGATGCATTCTTTCGGGGCAAGGCAACTCTTCGTATCTATTTAGATCGATGCATTGCTCGGAACAACGTAACTCTCTTATCGTTTTGCATCGATACATTTCCTTGCGTCAACGTGACTCGTTGAGTCAACGCTTCAGCGTAATGCGCCGTACGGAGCGGGGCATTACAGAATATACCACTCAAAATAAGGTTCGTCCTCGAACCAAAACCAACACTCCGACTAAGTATTTTATAGATCGTTTCACGATCTCGTCCCACCAATGTTGTTCGATTTCATACTATCTCGCAAGCTTTTTATAACATTTCCAAGTCCTCCCTGCAGCTCGATTTGAATTTGGATACAACTCGATTTGGATTTGTACCTATATTCAAGGCGTCCCGAAGATATGTGTATTTCGACCAAGTCCAGTCGTAGCAAATTGGAACAAAGCTGACAGGTAAATTTCAATCCTATGCTTGCCATCTCTGTACTCTCGATCGGACTTATTCTTAGCAACCGTTCTCGAAATTTCATCGCATACGTATATTCAATACATACGTGATTCATTCAATAAAGTCACTGCACGCGACGCGATTCAAAATCGCCTTTCTCGTTTCGTATGTTTCATCGGGACTATCAATTCTATGCATTGCGTCAAGCCGTCGCGCATCCAATCACAACGAGTCTCCGCAACGCCTTGAGTTCAAAGTTGCCACTCAACTATTTCTGAAGTCTGGCTATGCACTTATCTCGATACGTTTTTCCTTTGTTGACTTGCAAATGCATCAACATTCTGGGCTACGTCCGCTAGGTTACTTTTCCAGGCACCGTACTTAACTTCTCCCGACGTAACTTTTAAATGACATTGCACAAAGGCCACAATCTATCCGACACGAAAGTTTACATCAAGGCGACGGTGCTCAAGGCAATGATCGCCTTGACACGAGGGTCTTTACGATACGCCTTACATTCGATTCCTAACGAGTAGGAATTCACTAGCCAAATTCCTAAATTATCCATCTCGTAACATCGAATGTAAATTTTGATTCACGCAAGCTCAATTGCAAGGTGAATCCGAATCTAACGACATGACTCGTAAGTCATTCCCTTATCATTCCCTCTCGTGCATAGCACGTTTCTCGCAATCGCCTATCCGAATCACCAAGTCCGTTGGTGAATTCTAGTTCGACCGTCGACCAACATAACCATTCAAGTATTCATCCGACGAATACTCAAAATCTAACTTATCATTCTCAATTGAAAGCTGTTCCAACAATTCTCGATCGCCTAAACTTATCGTCAACACGCACCGTGTTATATTTGTTATCGGTGCAATCTCATATGCGATATCGCATGGGTCATCTTACGGTCTACACATTCAATTTGATTTGGCGGTCAAGTCTTCTAGGGTCAGCTGCCCCGAAGCTACGCTCGATAATTGTGGATCATCACCAAAGGACAGTTTAATACGAACCATGCTATATCTTATTTCGGAGCCAAATCACGTTCCGACAATTCTATGCGACTATCCAATTTCGGACAAAACCATTTCTATCGGCGCAACTGATGCGCAACTATCCTCCGAGTCAAGTCATGCACTGCCGTCGATGATTCTGCAATTTACGAAACATCTATTCGCATCAAGTTCGAGTCTATCTTATTCACGGGTCGACACACGAGATGCTATACGTATCGAACAATCGTCGATGACTTATAGTCTCGTCTTGATTAATCACAAAATTTACGATCAACCAAATTCGTTCATTCTCGCATCGTTACTTACAAAATTTTGATAGCGCAAGGTGCACTCCATTTTGTATTCTCACATCGCTTACGTTTCCTTACGTATCGATCTCGATACGCCGTATCCATTTCGATAACGTAAGGGTCAACTTTGAATCTGTTTCAACGTCAACTTAACTCGCCTTGCATACATCCAAGTTCGCAACGAGTTCCATATGCATCAACTCGTTCTCCGATTTGCCGCATCCCGCTATACTTTGATCGCGTAACTGAGTTACCGATTATCCAACATCGAGCCCACAAGTTATACGATCACGTCCTCTAAGTTTCGCGTGTTTTCAGTCGTACTCAAATGAGTGTCGCCGTAACTTAACCAACTATTTCATAGGCACGGTTTCTCGTGTCAACCAACTTTCTTACCGAAGTCGCACATCGTGCCGTTCGATTACAATTTGCATCGTCTAACATTTCTATCGAAATCGCAAGTCGTGCGATTCGATTCGCCTTAGCCGAACATTTCTATCGAGATCGCAAGTCGTGCGATTCGATTCGTCTCGCCCAACATTTCTACCGAGATCGCAAGTCATGCGACTCATTTATAAGTTCAAGTTTTTCCTTTCCTGTAGATCCGATTATTGCGTCAAGGCATAATCGTTTCGCTAGTTTCGGTCGTCCGACCAACTTATAACTTTCGTCCGACGTATCGTTCATTGATACGAGTCTCGTCTTATCGTCCCAACCGATTTTTGAAGAATACTTGCATCAACATACCGTCATACAAATTTCTAATCGAGTCTCGGTACTCTTCCGTCCGTTGCGGACAAACCTTCCACAATTCTCACAAAGCGTCAATGCAATTTATCGCACAAGTGCTATACCATATACCACTCGAAATCGAGTCATTCATCGCCTACGTGGTATGGCATATACCACTCGGAATTCAAGCCATTTCCCTCGCGTTATACTTAGTATAGGCCAACGTTCTCTTCCGACTCACGATTTCCGCAGTGATCGTGCTTGATCACAACCGTAACTTTGATTCTATCAAAATTTGACACGATTCGGTCAATGTTCTCGCTTGCCAACATAAGTTTGGTGTGCAACCGAACGATTCGTTCTATCGATTTACGATTTCAATTCTTTCCTTACGTTGTATCTCGTGCAACAATTTATTTAGATACGCGTTGCACCCCTTGCTACGATTTTATTTCCGACACTTTCATTTTACTTTGTACAACGATTTATTTCCAATTTCCTTTGCACTTCATGCAATGATTAATTCGATATGCGTTGCACCACGTGCAATAATTTTTACTTTCCAACACGCGTTGCACATCGGGAAACGTTTATTTTCGATATTTACCGCACCTCGTGCAACGAATTACTCTCGACTTTCTAAGTCAATGCACAATCCGTTTAACACATTCGGTATTGGCTTATCACTTCTCACTATCATTTTAACGCATATTCACCATTACTCGTTGCACTTCGTGCATCATTTTATTTCTCATTCAACATGTTACATTGCCACAGTATCTCAAATCGTATTCCACAATTTGTTGCGCTTGCAACAACTAACATTTTTACGGCTTGTTTGCATTCAATGCAATATACTCTTCGCGACTTTCTTAGCAAACATCATGTAATTTCCAAAACACATGCGGCAAAATTACATGATTTGTATTAGACTTATTGTATGGAACATCCAGTGCGGCATCGAGTTGAGTCAAGAGTGATATCACGTGGTGGTGGGCAACTTTTCGAATTTGTAATGAAGCGAGCGTCCAGAGGAAATTGAGCCTAGAGCCCTGATACCAATTTGTCATGCCCCGACCCGGAATCACCCGAATCATCGTCCTCGCAGGGGGCGTGATGCCGTACGAGCCTGGAGTTGCGCTCGTGCAAGGCAAGATGACAAGTTCTCAAATGGTTATCTTTTTGATTTGATATTAACAACGAAAGGAAACAGAGTATACGAAACCATTCTCTTTATTGATATCTGAAACTGAGATTACAATGGCTTTCGATAGCCTAACAATATATGCCAGATTGGCTACAACACTCATGTTCTCTCTTGTCCGTAAAGGATTTCACCGTTTCATACATCATGCCTTCTATATCTCGGCCGCATCAATCCAGCTGCGTAGTCCGAGCGTCAATGCGATAGCACGCTTCAATGCGCTTCGGCATTCCAAGCCTTAACACGTTCAAGCAACGCTTCGCCGCGAGCAATTCATTCCCTGTACCCTGCATGAAGCTGGTGGAGGATCAGTACGTTCGTCCTCGCATGTACTGAAGCAAAGATCATCTTTCCAAACCGACATTTGATATTTATGTTGAATCATGCAACTTAGCTTATGATCTTGCTATGTTCTCCTTAGGGTCAATTTTATGGCATCTTCGAAAGCGTAAAGCATTTATCATAGCAACAGGTTATCGAATTGAATAGGCAAACAAACAAGCAATCTCGTGTTTGATTCGTGGCGCGACTTACCAAGTCGACGCACTCGTCCTTGCACCGACGCAAGGTGAATACGCCGTAATCCTTCCCTGTCATGTTATTGTGCATCTCTAAGCAGGATCTCTATGCGGGACGCATATGCGCCTACACTTTCAATCCATCGTTCCTTAACTATATGAGAGCCGTTGGCGTATCCGCGCCGGAATGGACTAAAGGAGTTCCTTTCTTTTCTCTCCTTCTTTTCTCTCTATTTGGTTGGGCTGCCGGGCGTTTCACGGGTTGGGTCACATCCCAAACAACCGAAACGTTTCCGCTACATGCCATCATTTGCGGCTTCTTCCATCTTGTTTAAGGATGTGCGCCTACAAAGATTATCCATCCCTCCGCGGCCAAATCGATTTCGGGGACCTCCGACATTTAACCGTTTGGGGGACACTCGTGCATGAGCTATTATCACGATTTAATCTCGAACCCATTCCAATCGACCATGCAACGCCCTATCATTCAAATAATCAAATTCAAACAACCAAACCTAGTCTTGAGTCCGAGACTCAGACTTATCATCTCGTATCTCTTTCATTAGCTTTCTGTGTTCTTACATTTCATACTTCGTTTCAATGATTCAATGGCATCGTGCCGCAACTCAATGCTCGTCAACCGAACGACCCGAAGGTCTTGAACATCTTTCGAGGCACCATGTCATATCCGACAGTTCCGTCACATTCATGCCACAACTGTATTCTCGCAACGAAGCCATCTTTTATTATCCCGTGCACGTAGGCATGTTTCGACCGTATCCCCATGTTCTATAACTTAGCATTCAATGTTCGGGACTTGCGCGCTAGGGCGCCCGCCTATTGTCTTTCAATGTTCTAGCCGTCTAACTCGTGCATCAAAGGCACGGTATAGTTCGTGCACTAAGGCACTCGCCGATTACAGTTATCCCATATTCTTACGGCTTACGCACCGAGGCGCTCGCCATAGCGATATCCAATGTCCCTTTAGCGACTCGTGCATATTGATGCACGTTTCATTTCAATTGTTCTAACTTAGTGTTCGACTCACACTATAATTTTATCTCCGATCGGCCATGTCCGTGGCGTCGATAGGTTAACTTAGCATACAATGATATATTTGCCTTATCGAATGAAGGAGTAAAAAGAAGTCAATCCTCCCACCTTGAGTCGATATGCCTTCGTCGTTTCGCCGAGCCGATGCGGCTCGATTTCATAACTTGTTTGCACGGCCACTCTCCTGACTTAGCCATTCGAGCACTTCGTGCTTCGTTGAGTTATACGTCCAATTTGTCTTAGCGTGCCCAAGTCTTAGCCCGTCGCAAGGCGACGATTTGATTTCGCGGACCCCTTACTGAATAAGGCAAAACGTCGACCTCTAACATTTTCACGTCAACGTATAACCTGCACACGAAACCAACTAAAATCAATACTTGTATCGATTCGGACTTGCGCCTTGGTCGATTCGATTTCTTACAATCTTCGAGCCGATTCAACGCACTCATCCTTCGGGACAACGCGGCACTTCGCATCGATTCAACTCGATGCATTCTTTCGGGGCAAGGCAACTCTTCGCATCTATTTAGATCGATGCATTGCTCGGGACAACGTAACTCTCTTATCGTTTTGCATCGATACATTTTCTTGCGTCAACGTGACTCGTTGAGTCAACGCTTCAGCGTAATGCGCCGTGCGGAGCGGGGCATTACACAGGACCTCTAATAACTCCCCATCCCCGAATAGTATAATAGATCCGGACATGACACGTCATGGCAAGGGATTCAAAAGTAGGGAGCCAGCCCACTCCCAAATCTGTGTCTATACAAGTACAGAAAACAAGATCAAACATGTACTCTTATACCAGGTAAACCAGGAATAACATCTCATGACGAGATCCAACGTATAATAGTCCGTGTATCATCGTGTCAGAAATCAAGTAAAACACTATAACTGAATTGGATATAGTAGATATCAAAACAATAAAAACTATCAGAGAATGTACTCGCCTGTGGTCCTGAGCTAAGAAATCGATACTACCAAATCACTCAAACGAGCCTCGAACGGTCAACTCGTACAACGGTCTCCTAATGCTGAAACAAACATTACCAACATTCTCAAAATAGTCAAATTAGCTAGGATAGCCTATCCTTAAGTCTAATTCTGAACACAAGGATAAAACGGTAATTTCAGGCCAAAATGATATCCGCCGTTGGACCCGCTTTGTATCGAAAAACGTGTCAGTATCTCCGGTCTCTAAAGTTGTCAAACTATATGTCTACGGGTCCGTTATGACGAGATGAACCCAGCCGTATATCCAAAGTTGGATTCTGGTGGGCCGTGCACTATTTGTTCGTTGGATCGGGTCGCAGGCCCGCCAAAATAGCATTCCGGTTGACCTTCTCAGAATCGAACCAAACTTGGCGTACATGAAAAATGACACGGTCCTGTTGGCGCAAGTTTCGTCTCGAGATGACGAACGTGCACGAAGTAATTGACAATTTTACAAAAGGGTCGATACGGGGTATCTCGACGGATACGTACTGATTTCGTCACGCACACGCAGCCAAATCGAATTCCATCGAATCCCATACGTCCACAACTTCCGTACGCGCCTTTCGATGCTTACGGGTTGTGACCACGTCACCCGGTTTGCCGGGACGCACGCCGTATCGAATTTTTTTTTTCCTAAAATTCGGTTTTTGAAATACTGTTTTTCCTTATTTTGAAAATCAGTTTTCGTGAGGCACTATTGATGAAATCAGGATCTAAAAGATGGGTTACAGAGCCCTATAGGTTGTAGCAGAAGAGCCTCAGCAGTGTCCGAAGAAGAGAAACCCAAGGTGTCAGAAGCAGTGGAAGAGCCAGCAATTTCCGAAGCAGTGTCCGAAGAAGACAAAGTACCTGAATTAGAAAATCCCACAGAAGAAACTACTGTGGTATTTTCTGTATCGAAAACTGAAGATAAATCTGAACCAACAATAGCACCTACAGACACAGAACCTAATATCAATACCATTACAACTCCAGATGCTAGTGAAACTGTCGAGACATCCCAGGTTGAAACAATTTCAACTGAGGAGAATGAGCTAAGGCCCGAGTCTTCGAAAGAAGAACCACAACTCACTGACTTGAGCAATGAAGAAATATCTGATAAGCTTCCAGAGGTTGCTGTATCTGAAAATTCAGAAGATCCGGTTCCTGCTGAAGCTCTTCCTTTAAATGAGCTCACAGAAGTTGGGGACGGGACCCTTACTTCTCAAGAGGTTTCTGATGTATCAGAGAAGAAAGGTACTGATCAGCATTCTTCTGGATTTGTAGAGGAATCTGTAAAGGAAGAAAATGTGAGTGCCGTTACTGATACAAGTCCCGTTACTGAAATTGTTGAAGGGCTTACAAAACAAGAAGACAAGGTCGAAGAAGAGATGCAAGAGAAGATTGCAGTAGTCGGAGAACCAACTTTGAGTGGAGCGACACAAACTGACGATGCTACGGAAGTTACCCAAGTCGCATCTGAGGGTTCTGGAGGTGTTGATAAGGTCAGCGAAAAGATGGATGAGACTCCAGGACCTGTAGTTGAAACCTCTGGAAGTCTGGATGCTCCTACTGATGTTTCTTGAGTTGAGGGAGAGAAGGCCTCTGGAGGAGTTGAAGTTGCTGAAGGGAAGAATGACCGCGTCGAAGTTGACAGCACTACTTTGGTTCAGACCTCCCGGGATCTTGATGTGGAAGAAGGGAAAGACAAAGATACTACCATTGATTTGGAAGATTCAGAGGGAAAGAAGGAACTGACTGAAAACACAGTTGAGTCTGCCAAATATAGCGGAGACAATACTAAAGAGGCAACTGCAAAGACCCCTCAACGCCAATCGAACAGTATTTTTTCGAAGGTGAAGCAGTCGATTGTGAAGGTAAAGAAGGCTATCATTGGGAAATCCCCAAACCCGAAGTCCACGACATCGGAAGGAAATGATGATATTAAAGTCAAAGTAGTTTGGAGAGAGTTGGATGGATTTTGGTGTAGACTAGTTATGTGAAATTTGAGTTGTTGATACTGTTGAAGTTTGCTCCCTTATTTGCTAGACCCTGCCTCTGTGCTTGCCACAATCATGTACATACCTACTTCAAGGAAAAAAGGGGGGGGGGGGGGGGGGGGGGGGGGGGGGGGGGTTGTTCTGCAGCTGGAGCGAGTTCCATTTGGAGGAAACAACTTATGGAAGTTCACTGCTGCAGCTTCAAAGTTGGTATTTCTTTGTTCTCTTATAAATCCTTTTCTGTTTTGAGTGTTTTTATTGGCTTTGTAATGTTTTTGTCAGTAATTTATAGGTATCTCTAGACATTCTTCTAGTGATTGTGTGGTGTATGAATGTTCGGATAGATTGTAAAATGTGGATTATTCTCTTTGGTTTGTAAATGTGGGTATGCTGCACATCATGTTCGTTATGATAAGTGAATGTATTGTTTTTCAGACCATGATTAATTTCTGTATTCTGTGATCATGTTATGACCTCATGGAATCTCTTATTGGTACATAACTGAAAAATCACATGTATAATCGTGGATTTAGCTTATAGTCTGAGTTTCTTAGGTTTTCAATTAATACTTTGAAACTAGAGTTACTTGATTATGTGAAAATGGCATCATCAACAAGAAGAACAACTTCCACAACATCAAATCTCAATTGCTGCATCAATCTATTTCTTCCTTTCAGCTCAATCAAGAGCTACCCCTCCATTTATATTTGGTTCAACTTTTTAACAACTAAATCAGCTTACATTTTGGTAACCCTCATTCTAGTAGCACCTTCTCATCTGCTCTTCCAACCCTCTCTCTTTTGTCAATTATTGTTGTGATGAATCAAAACTGATATTTAATTTAATAGCTCTGTTTATGCTGCTACTAGTTTGGTTGTTAATTATTAGGTCATATTTTGGGCTCCAAATCTAGTTCCACATGTCAAACTTGGCAACCTTCAAAATCTTTGGCTTGAACTTTTGTTCTCCTTGTTGGGAATCGACACGGAACTAACAAGATAAACACTATTTTCAAACTGGAAGAAATTGCAGAAAATCAAAGTGAAACGTAAAGTATATCCTCCCTGAATTTGAAAGATATTGGCGCTTCAACTCGTCTATCATGGTGACGTTTCGACCTTCCACCAACAACATGTCATCCAGATACAACAACAATATGAAGAAATTGTTCTCGTCAAAGTACTTTATACACATACAGTTATCCAGTGTCATCATGACATAATCATGCTTCTCCATAAACTACTCGAACTTTCTGTACTACTATTGCGGAGCCTGTTTCAACCCATAGAGACTTTTCAACCGACGGATCAAATATGACTTGACCTTCTCACCAAAACCCTCAGAGTACTCCATGTACAACTCTTCCTCCAAATTACCACGAAAGAATGCCATCTTGACATCCGTTTGTTTAACCTCCAAATTAAAATAAGTTGCCAAACCTAGCACCACAGAGATGGATGATAGCTAGATGACAGACGAAAAGATCTTATCAAAATTAATGACTTTTCATCGACTGTAGCCCTTGACTACGAGTCTTGCCTTGTATTGCTAGAGGGTTGAATATTCTTCTTGCTTCACTCTATACACTTAACGATTCTTCAAAGCTTTTTTGTCCTTAGGCAACCGCACCAGCTCATAAAGTGTGATTGGTATGCAAAGAACTCATCTCCTCTTGCATGCCCTGTATCCACTCCTACATATTCTCGTCCTCCATCGCCTTTGTAAAACATTATGGCTCTCCATTTTACCCAACAGTACGTACTCATTAGTTGAGTATCTTATAGATAATCGACGCTCTCTGGTACCTCTCCCCAGCAGAGCCACGGGTATCGGTTGTTCACTAACAACCCCATTCCCTTCAAGAATTGTCCTATTAGAATACTCATCCTCCAGGAGATCAACTTGATCATCCTCGACATGGTGATGATCAAGGTTAGGAGCAACTCTATGTATTGGCTCCCCCTGGTCTGATAAATCTATAGGGATCCTAGGATCTGGCTTGAACCTGAATGACTCAACTCAAGTAAATCCGCAGCCTTCGAAAGCAACATAGATTTATGAGTGTCAATCATTGTCTGATCCATGAAGAATAGTACCACGTATTGGCTTCTTACGTAGATCTTCTTTCTCACTGGACGTCATAGAGTTTAACCCAAACTAATTCAAACCATAGCCGACAAAGGCGCACCACCTTGTCTTCGACTCGAGTTTGGACCTTTCGTCCTTCAGTACGTACATACACGAAGACCATGTATCCAAACAGTACTCGCACGTGACTGTATGACCACCCCTTGTTGTATCATGCTTTATCAAAACATCATTCTACAAAAAAAACACTAGGATATGTATTGATAACGTAACCAATAGTATTTAAATCCTGACCTAGTAGCTACCTGACAAATTTGCTTCGGAAAGCAAATACTGCACTCTCTCCACTAGCGTCATGGTCATTCGTTCCTCTAAGTCATTGAGATGTGGTATATTTCACAAAGTCTTCACATTGAGATGAGGTGTCTTTGGCGAAGCTTTCTGGTGCCCTATCTCATGCTCTCAACAATACGTATCGAGGGGACCAATGTATTCGCCTCCATTATCAAAGAAAACACACTTAAATTTCATGTTCGTCTCCCTTTCAACGGAGGCTTGAAACTCCTTGAAAGTGGGTAACACCTGATCTTTGGTTTTTAAGACATAAACTCAAATATATCTAGAATAATCATCTAGGTTACAAAATAAGAAGCACCACTAACAGATTCTAACTTCATAGGACCACACACATCCGAGTGGATCAACTTTAGCAACGTCGACTTACTCGAAGATGAGTAACTCTAGAAAGACATCATATAATGCTTTCCCGACGTACAATGATTTCATCTCTCCAACTTTATAAGCTTCAGATGTAGTACCCCGCTCCCAGTTAGCTAGGGGCACTGTGTGTGGAAATCCTATCAGTGCCAATTAAATGGGACAAACTGAATAGTGCCTTCCTATATCTATAGATTGGCTTCTTTGGAATTGAGTCATAAATTCAGTAAATTGCATCTTGGAGAAGAACTATATAAGAGTCTCTTCCTCAAATCTTTTTATTGTTCGTTTTTGCTGATACTTTCGTTGTTGGTTTTATGAATGCATTTTCGTAGATGTTTTCGATAAATTTTATTGCTAGTCTTCATCGATTTTGGCATTCATGTCAAATTCTGGTAGAAAGAGAGAAGAAGATTATTGATCCTCTGTTAGGGCAATTGCAGGTGACCGCATAGGGGAAGCTTGATCTTAGCGTTGAAGTTCTCTTTCTTTCAACAATTCTCCAATAGTGAGTGGATTTGATCATTCTTTCCTTTATTTTCACACTCTAATGAAAAAAATGTTGTCTTGTTGTGTCCTTCGATCAAATGTTACCTAATAAAAAAAGAATCAAGATAAAAAGAGAGTAAACATAATGTTGTTTGTTTGTTATATAGAAATATGGTTTACAATAATGTTGTTTACTCATCATACAGAAATATAGATTGTGATATTGTTACTAAATAGAAATTGAATCGTGGAGAATTCTTATAATTGGTACTATGGAATTCGAGCGAGGGCTCGAGGAAAGTAGAATACACAATAGGATTATGTTGCATAAAGTAGAATACAAAATTATATGTTATATTTAGATAGCTAGCTTAGCTTTATATGCATGCATGGTAATGGAAAACTTTTGCACAAAGTTTGGTTCCTTGAACGGTTGTCGGAGCACTGGACCGATTCGCCCTCGGGGAACAAGGATAATAAGTGCTAACTTATTAGCACAGGTAATTTGGGACCTTTAGTGGGGCTTGCCATCTTTACTAGAAGGATCGTCGTCTTACCATGAATAATTCAAGATGGTGTGTGATCACTAGTGACCTTTATATAGACCAAGTGAATAGTTAATAATGTCTTCTACAGAAAAGAATATATATGGTAAGTCTGTTTGCAGGGAAAGACAACCGGTTGTGGGTAAGAACCACCATTTCGTAATATATGTTACATTTTTTATTCATATCTTATAAATTGTTAATTGACATAAGAAAAAAATAGAAAGATCAGTAATAATATTGCATGCTTCACATGACTATCGTGTTGATTTTGGTGATTTGGGTTAATTCGCCGCTCACCACTACATTTCAAATATACTGACCCGCGTCTCCACAAGTGTTGGGACTCAAGGAGACGTACAGAGGCGCTAAAGCTCGTCCAGCTGTGCAGAAGCTTTGTTCATAGTTTGAAGCTTCCTAATCTCATTTTGAAGACCTCCGCTGAAGGTATTTTTATTTATATTTAAAGGCATATTATGTATGGAACTATGTATCTTATTTTGTTGTTTCAAGTTATAAACCAAGTTCGGCACTCTTGTACTCTGCTATTTGAGAGCTATGTTTCTATTGTAAATTATCAATAAAGATTATTTCTTCTGTGTTATGTTGTTATTCAATTTTTTTGTTTTATCCGCTGCAAACTACTACAGAACAACTATTTTACAAATATACATGATCACGCATTTTACAAGCACAACTTAGACTTGTACGACATCACGTCCGTGACGACTTATCTCTTCGGCTGGATCGGGACATGACATCAGATTTGAAAGTGCCTTCTGATTCTCTAAATAGTTCATTATCATCTCGTTGATATGGCTCAGGCAAATGTGCCACAACTCGATAGACACATCACTGATTGTGTTTCCCTCATGTGTCTCATGTGCGTTCTCTTTTATATAATAGAGACCATAATTATTGCTTCCTTTGGCAATAACCATCAAACTCCTGGTCAACTTCCACTGATCGTTCTTGAAGAGACTGGAAAATCCCTCATCGTCCAATCTTCCAACCGACACCAGGTTAAAACAAATATCTGGGACATGACATACATCTCAAATCACCAAAATAGCTTCATTATTCGTCTTCAAATGTACATCTTCTATAGTAAAAGATTTTGACACATTTTTGTTGCCTATATAGATAGTAAAAGATGATCTTCAATACTCATATTGCATGTTGTGTAAGTAGTAAATAATATCATCTTGTGAGATACGTCGCCAAAGCCTCAAAGTCCACTAGTCAATTATTGTCATTGCATGCGAGGTTCATGATAATCTCATCATCCACAATAATGATTTTTCCTCTGTGAACTAAAATCGATGTTGTAGTATATGTTAGTGCCGAGGCACAATTTTCAATAGAAAATTCTGAAACTGAAACAATTGCACACACAACGTTTCAAATGCAGCACCTTAAACAAGATGTGCAACAGAGATCCTGGAGGATTCTGAATTACGAGGATCTAAAAAGATTCTACGTAATACACAAAAAATCTAAAGAGACTTTGTGCAAGCAACTATCGGCAGTAGAGCTTCTAAAAAGAAGTTACAGTAAAAGACAACAGCAGCGATGACAGACGAGAATGAGATGCTGGGGTGAATGTACCACCGTTGCTCAAAACTTTATTCGCCCCACACGAGCACGAACAGCTTCCAGGAACCAGCAAGTTCACGAAGAACTTCTGGAACGCTCGTAAGTCAATATTTGAGACTTGAACGGGCTTTCGGGACTTAACAGACTCCCTTAACTCTCTTCTTGGTGCATCTTTCAAAGGAGGCCAAGGGGCTCTATTTATAGAGTGGAGTTGAGACTTCACCTCTTCTCCTATCCGATGTGGGACTAAAATACCAATACTCAAAAATAGAGTTTGATATTTTAGATCATCCCACAATCAGCATAGAAGTGTGCCAGTCCACGCCTACCCCCCGAACACTCCCGTGCATGCACGAGACATCCTGGAGTCCGTGTCCGAGTCCGAGTCCGCACAACAAAAATTAACTTGCATCCTTGTTGGATTTAATCCTTTTTCCTTCTAGGAAAATACTTCCACATGGCACAAACTTGTGCCCCACTACACCTCATGTGCACACCTCAACACAAGCAATGCATTATATTGAGATACTCACCATTTGGTCTAGCCGATGTGGGACTATCTTTTCTAGTCCAAAGGCAAAAACACCAACAATCCCCCACATATCTCAATATATGGGTTGAGCGTTCCCCACAGTGACTGCCCATCATGCATTAGGAGAGATGTCGCTACGACTTGAATCTTCCCGCATAGGTTAAATAACAGCATGATACAAGAATGGACTAAGCCTTGAATTTTGTACCATAACTGCAATTCTTCCTACTCATATAATGACATCAACTGTGCTTCTGGCTGCACATTGAAGGCCTTGTGCCAGCCTGGTTTCAGTGTATAATTTTTGGACGTCTACAAGTTTACCCTCAAGAGACGGCCTGATATCTATGTCCATACACTATAGGTGAGTTCTTTATAAAGAGTCATGGCATGAAGCATTACGCTTCTTTGAGATGCTACGCCGCTATGACATGGCTTAAAGCCGAGGCTTTACCCCACCTGGGTACCTCATCGTAGTGTCATACTACTGTAGCATGAGGTCACAGGCCTCTTTGTAGTGCCAAACTACCCAGCATGAAGCCTTGCGCTTCCGTGCGGTGTTACGCCGCTATGACATAGCTCGCAAAGCCGAGGCTTTACCCTACCTGGTACCTCTTCGTGGTGTCATGCCACTGTAACATGAGGACATCGTCCTCTTTGTAGTGCTATCTACTTCTCTTTATTACGATTATCATACAGCATTAGGCTACCTGCCTATTTGCGGTGCTACTCCGCTGTGACTTAGCTTGCAAAGCCGAGGCATTACCCCTACCTGGGAACCTCATGGTAGAGTCACCCCACTGTAGCATGGAGTTACACTCCTTGTAGTGCTGCGCTACCGTGCTTTCTGTAAAGCACTCCAGGCATTCACTCTGCCTGAGAACTCATTAAGGCATTTAAGCCAACCTTCCCACAGAAACCGTTTTTCGCAGAAAACAATAGTAGACAACAGTGGTTATAGGTCCGTAACCTCTCCATGTCCAATAGAACATGTACCCACCGTTCCTGATATTCTTCCGATTAGTGGTCCTCCCTTGAACCAAAAGCTAGATGCCTAGTAGATAAATCTTTGAACTAATAGCATAAAACTTTATGGTAGGAATACAATAATCTAATATTAGAATGCCTTCAAGCCCATTTTAAGTTGTGTCATCGACCAGCTGGCGCTTGAGGCCCTTGGTGAACGGATCCGCCAGGTTCTCCTGACTCCGAACATCAATCACTGCAATAACACCTCTTTTGATAAGATCGTGTACTGCTCTGTGCTTCAACCGCACCGTTCTCTTCTTCCCGTTGAAGAGTTCATTTGATGCCACTGCTGCTGCCGCCTGGTTGTCGTAGTATATCGGTATTGCCGGTATCTGAGCCCCATCCACCGGAAGATCATACATGAGCTTCCGAAGCCACTCTGCTTCATCTGCAGCAACATCCAATGCAAAGAATTCAGATTCTATGGAGGAGCGAGATAACATAGTCTGCTTCTTCGACTTCCATGATATAGCAGCTCCGCCCATGGCGAATACGAATCCACTTGTGGAATACTCGCTCTCCATATCTGAACACCAGCTAGCATCACTGAAGCCTTCCACTACTGACGGATCTTCGCTGTAGAAAAGTGCATATGTCTGAGTTTTCTTGAGATATCTCATAACACGCTTCACAGCTTTCCAGTGCTCAACGCCTAGATTGCTAGTGAACCGACTCAGCATTCCCACTACAAAAGCTATGTCAGGCCTTGTGGCAGTAGTAGCGTACATCAAGCTTCCGATGACGCTAGCGTACTCCAACTGCCTGACGCTTTCTCTCGAATTTGGCTCCAGCTTCTGATCACTCCGGTACGGTGTATCAATAAAAGAAAGATCTTGATACCCGTAGCGAGTGAGCATCTTCTCAATATAATGAGATTGTGACAGCGTTATTCCAGTGCCTGTCCGGATGATCTTGAGCCCCAAGATTACGTCGGCATCCCCCAAGTCCTTCATACTGAACTTGGTCGAGAGGAATTTCTTTGTCTCTGTGACGCAGCTTAAATCCGTACCTAGGATTAGCATGTCGTCCACGTAAAGACAAACGATTACTCCTCTTCCGTCAGCAAACTTCGTATAGACACACTTGTCTGTTTCACTGACCCTGTAATCATTTGACCTTATCACCTTGTCAAACTTCTCATGCCACATTTTGGGAGCTTGTTTCAAACCATACAGAGACTTCATCAACTTGCAGACTTTGTCTTCCAGACCTTTGACGACAAAACCTTCTGGTTGTTGCATGTAGATCTCTTCGGTCAGCTCGCCATTAAGGAATACCGTTTTCACATCCATCTGATGTATCACCAGCTTGTGTATTGCTGCTAGAGCAATTAACAATCTGATGGTTGTCATCCGAGCTACTGGAGCATAAGTGTCAAAGTAGTCGATCCCCTGCTTCTAAGCAAACCCCTTGGCCACTAGCCTGGCCTTGAACTTGTCAATGGTTCTATCTGCTTTCATCTTCTTCTTGAAGATCCATTTGCATCCGATGGGTCTTGCTCCTTCTGGCAGGTCAACCAATACCCATGTGTTGTTGGAGGTGATTGAGTCAATCTCGTTGTCTATCGCCTCCTTCCAGAATACAGCATCTCTGGTCTTCATCGCCTCATCATAGGTAAGCGAATCTGCTTCCACATGATAGGTGACGAAGTCATCTCCGAAGTCTTTCGGCCTCCTCGTTCGCTTAGTTGACGGCTCAGCGAGTTCTGGTTCAGCTGGTGTCTCCTTGACGACAGCTTCATCTTGGACTACTGGTTCATTAAAGACTTTTGTCTGCTTTGTACCCTCATCATTCTCCAAAAGATCCGCAAGAACAATATTCTTGTGTTTTGCAAACTTGTCTTCAAAGTATTCAGCATCGCGAGATTCGATGATATGGTTTGACTCGATATCAAGGAATCTCCGAGCATCACTCTTCTCAGCATACCCCAAGAAGATCGCCTTCGTAGTCCTTGTCCCCAGCTTCTGAATCTTCAGATCCGGGAGCTTCATATAAGCCAGACACCCCCACACTCGAATGATATTCAAGTTAGGTCTGACTTTGAACCAGAGTTCATGAGGAGTTATGTCGGAAGTTGCATATGGCACTCTGTTCAGAATGAACGTTGCCGTTAGTGCAGCTTCTCCCCAGTAGCACTTTGGAAGACCCGCAGTCAACAGCATGGAGTTCATCATCTCTGTCAACGTTCTGTTCTTCCTTTCTGCTACTCCGTTGGATTGAGGAGAGTACGGAGCCGTTGTCTCATTGATGATTCCATGTTCTTTGCAGAATGATAAGAATTCATGAGACCGATACTCCCCGCCTCGATCACTCCTTAACCTCTTGAGTTGTTGTCCAGTTTGCCGCTTAGCCTCGGCCCTGAACTCCTTGAACTTCTCGAATGCTTTGTCTTTAGACTTGAGCAAGTAGACGAAAGCATACTTTGAGAAGTCATCGATGAAAGTAATGAAATACTTCATCCCGGCCTTTGTAGAGAATTGTTTGAAGTCACAGATATCTGAGTGAACCAACTCCAGAAGATCTGTGCTTCGATGGACCCTGTGAAAGGGTTTCCTTGTGATCTTCGTCTGAGCACATACTTCGCATTTCTCTACCTTACCCCCACACTTGGAGATAAGTCCTAGACTAGACATTCTGTTAATCCGTTTACAATGAACATGTCCTAGCCTATTATGCCACAACTCAAGAGAATAATCAGAAAAAGTGATTGTATTTATATTATCATGCTGGGTTACAACAAGCTGAATCTTGTACATTTCTTCAGTTTGAAAAGCTTTTCCGAAGAATGTACCCTTCTTGGACATCACCAACTGGCCAGCATTGATGTCCATCCTCAAGCCTGCGTTGTAGAGCAGACTTCCAGAGATCAGGTTCTTAGCAATTACTGGAACATGCTTCACACCTTAAAATGTCAGAGTGTTCCCTGATGTGAGTTTCAGCTCCACCGTCCCGATCCCCAGTACTTCAGCTTGTGCCTGGTTTGCCATTATGACCTTCTCTGAAGTTGGCTCATAAGAGACGAACCAGTCTTTGTCTGAACAGACATGGCAGGTCGTACCAGTGTCTATCCACCAGTCCAAGTCAGCCCCCACAGTTGCAACCTGTGCTATCATGGCAACTAGATTAGTAATCATAGAAACCTTACTAGGCTCACCTTGTTCTTTGGGCTTGGACTTGCATTCGGATTTGTAGTGGCCCTTCTTGCCACAATTGAAGCAAGTCACATGGGACTTGGACTTCTGCTGCTTGAAAGCAGGACCCTTCACTTTCAGATTCGTGAAGTCCTTCTTTTTACGATGAGAAGCAGCTTGCTTCCCCTGGTACTCTCTGGTTTGGACCAGATTTGCCTTCGCCAGTTGTTTGGACAGAGTATCCATCTTCTGTTGAGAGCGCATCTCGTCCTCAACATGGATCTCTTGCAAGAAATCTTCCAAGCTAATTTTTATCTTCTTTCGATGCATCCTTGCATAGAAGTTGCTCCATTCTGTAGGAAGTTTCGCGACGATCCCTCCAACGACAAACTTGTCGACGAGGGACATGTTCTCGTCTTCTAGTTTCTGACGCAACTTCAGAAACTCCTTCACTTGGGGCAGCGTCGCCTTCTCGTCTTCGAAGGTCCACTTGTGGTATTTTTCTACCATGAAGATCTTGGACCGGTTCTCGTCATCTTCATAGAGCTTTTCCAAGGAGTCCCATATCTCTTTGGCAGATGTCTTCTTGGAATAGGACTCTGCCAGAGAGTCTTCCATGGAATTGAGTATCAGTAGTTTGCATATACTGTTTTCTCTCTTCCACTTCGCTTGCTTGGTCGTAGCAACGGCCACAGCCGCAGCAGATCCAGTGGTTGGAACGATCGGTTCTTCTTCTAACAGCACGTGATCAACATTCACGAGTTGAAGATTTAAAGTGACCTTTCGTCTCCATATCTGGAAGTGTTCGCCATCGAATTTTTGCAACTTGTTAAAGCCGGTATCGATGAGCGAAGCACGAGAATTATCCATCTTCTCAATAAAGCTTTGAGATTGTTAGTGCCGAGGCACAATTTTCGATGGAAAATTCTGAAACTGAAACAATTGTACACACAACGTTTCAAATGCAGCACCTTAAAGAAGATGTGCAACAGAGATCCTGGAGGATTCTGAATTACGAGGATCTAAAAAGATTCTACGTAATACACAAAAAATCTAAAGAGACTTTGTGCAAGCAACTATCGGCAGTAGAGCTTCTAAAAAGAAGTTACTGTAAAAGGCAACAACAGCGATGACAGGCGAGAATGAGATGCTGGGGTGAATGTACCACCGTTGCTCAAAGCTTTATTCGCCCCACACAAGCACGAACAACTTCCAGGAACCAGCAAGTTTACGAAGAACTTCTGGAACGCTCGTAAGTCAATATTTGAGACTTGAATGGGCTTCCTGGACTTAACAGACTCCCTCAACTCTCTTCTTGGTGCATCTTTCAAAGGAGGCCAAGGGGCTCTATTTATAGAGTGGAGTTGAGTCTTCACCTCTTCTCCTATCCGATGTGGGACTAAAATACCAATACTCAAAAATAGAGTTTGATATTTTAGATCATCCCACAATCAGCATAGAAGTGTGCCAGTCCATGCCTACCCCCCGAACACTCCCGTGCATGCACGAGACATCCTGGAGTCCGTGTCCGAGTCCGAGTCCGCACAACAAAAATTAACTTGCATCCTTGTTGGATTTAATCCTTTTTCCTTCTAGGAAAATACTTTCACATGACACAAACTTGTGCCCCACTACACCTCATGTGCACACCTCAACACAAGCAATGCATTATATTGAGATACTCACCATTTGGTGTAGCCGATGTGGGACTATCTTTTCTAGTCCAAAGGCAAAAACACCAACAGTTTATATTATCGTTCTTCTTCCCTTTGTCATCTTCTTCTCTCTCTTCCAAGCAAAATAATTTTTTTGATGCGGTCCTTCTTGTTACAATGGTAACACGCAGATTACCTGTACCGACCCTTGGACTTTCATCTACTCTTGTCATTGCCACTATCTGGACCATTACTCTTGCTCCTTCCTCAGCTCTATAAAACTGTGATACCCCGCTCCAACTTTTTGTGATACGAGTAAGTGAGTACGTCCAACCTACACCTCAGCATCGGTGCAACCATCTCGCGTCTGATGCGTACATACGTGCGAAGTGTGTCACCAAAGCATACTTTGCGTCCTTCACCCATGTCCGAGTCAGAGTCCAAGTCAGGACCTAGCTCCAAAGGAAAAATCCCAAAAAATGTGTGACAAAAACATGTTTGCCTTGAAGGATTTGAACCTTGCCCTAGCCTCTAGCAAAATATCCCGTCGTACCAAGCACATGGACTAGCACTCCCCATGTGCACAAGTCAATACAAGAAAAATCTTATATTGAAATATACAGTTGAGGTTGCCACATGGATGTGGACCATTTCTAGATACCAATTTCAAAAAATCCCAACACAGAGGCCATCTTCTACTTCCTCTACCAGTCTCATCTCAGGAGTCCAATTTATCAAGTAAGGCTCCTTCAGTAGTAGCTATGCTTGTTTGTTTATGAAAGTTGTGAACTCCTTTCATATATCTGTGTCCCCTTCTAGGCTTCTAATGATCGTCAGGCCATCGTTTTAATATAAAAATGCACAACTAAATATATTCCTAATAAATCTTTCTGTATTAGAATTCATCACATCTCTTCCAACTTTGAATGTTCCAGTGCACTTATATACAAGGACATTATACATACAGTAGAAATCTTTATTCCAACATAGTGACTCAAAACTCTCTTTCAGATGGCTAAAGGTTTGAAAACAACCGGAAGCCCTGACTGCGGTTGTAGAGTAAGCCTGTCTGTTGGCTCATGCTTGTAGTCAGGGGAGAGCGGGAACGAGAACCTCTGAAGGATCAGGGCCATTTTCGCTTCCAGCATCGCAAAGTTCTGGCCGACGCACGCTCTTGGTCCCATCGAGAATGCTAGCAGAGCGTTCGGATGCCTGGCAGCCTTTGTGACCCCATTTTCGAACATCACTGGGTTGAACTCGTTTGCGTCGTCGCCCCACAGATCTTTGTTGCGATGGATGATGGCAATGGGCACCGTCAAAATGGTGTCTTTAGGTATCATCAGGTTTCCCAGGTTCATATCTTGAGCAGCCTTCCGTACCATCACCATTACTGGCCTATAGAGCCTCAAGGCTTCCAGTATAACCGTTGTCACCTGCACAGAGAGGGGCAGAAAAATTAACTTAATTGAGGGAATATTAGACTATACTTAGGTTGGCTAGTGTTTTTGGCATCTTAATTTTCTACTTAGTTTTTGTTACCTCCTTGAAACATCTTTCGTCAATTTTAAATCACATCGGGGCAACTTCAAAAGAAAAATATGGCACTAGAAAGTTAAGATCTCAAAAGCAGCGAACAGTAGAAAGTTAAGTGCCAAAAACAGCCGAACGATATAGTTGGGGTGCCTAATTTAGTCCTTAGGTTTGGAGTAGGCTTGTTACCAGTTTTAACTTGTTGAGGTTGTCTGCAGTGGGAATTTCCATCCGGCACTCGTTCACAACTTCCTCTCATAGCCTCTCCTGCCAGTCTCGGTTCGTACTGAGCAAGAAAATAGTCCAAGTTAGCAAGTGGGAGGTGGTCTCGTGCCCGGCGAAGAAGAAGGTCTTGCACTCGTCTATGATCTCATCCATGTTCAATCCCGTTCCCTCTTGTGTCGTCCGGGTGGATTCCATCATCAACCCAAGCAAATCGTTGCCGTAGCCCGAGTGCTCGGAAACTAGCCGGCTCTGGATGATGCTCATTAGAGTGTTCCTTACTTTTCTTTCGAGCTTCCACCTTTGTCGACTCCTCTCGGTAGGAAGATACCTATAAGTAGAATGAGTTTACTGGAATCAGTATATATATATTAGCTAATATTACTCTTAGACGCTTCTTGAGGCAAAATTATTAAGTGGTCCGGCATCATCATGTGGCAGTGGTGAGGCCTTGCTCTCCTCCAATAGCAGCATGACACACCACGGAGAGAGCATGCAACATGACATTACAAGAGTGATATGTCATGCTGCTATTGGGGCCTCATGGTGAAAGGCCGGACCATTGAATAATTTCTCCTTCTTGAGGTGAAGGTTAATAATTACTTGTATCCAGGGATTTCTCTGTTGAGAATATTGGCTAAGACGAGCACTTGGAGCTCCTTTTGTGCCAGAAAGACTTCCTTCCCTACCTTGAAACTGCTCCTGAAGGCGGAATGGGAGATCACATCTGCTGTTAGCTCCTGAAATTGACTGCTGACCTCCACTGCACTATGCTGCCCCTCTGCTTGAACTATCTGGCCATGCCAACTATCTAGCATAGACAAGGTGCAATCTACCATTTTCTTTGTCATCACCTGCAGATCATACACAAATTAATACAAGTAAGCAATCTATTATGGTATTAAATAGGTTTCTTGGTTGAATCCTATATGACTAATGCTTGGAAGTTACAACATTACAAGATTGAAGTATTTCCTTGTGAAAGAATACATTGTTTTCTGTTTTTGAGGCTAGTCATTGATGATCGTCTCTACCATGGACTACTAGCACTGAGACGCCCTTCAATTTAGTTATTGTCCGGGCAACGATTCGAACAAGGCTCACAGTATCGGTATCGGACCCTTCCTATGAGTATTAGCATCGGCACTTTCAGATCGAAGTGTCGATTTTTTTGGTATCGGGAAGCAAATAATCATTAATAAATTATTAAAATTTTAGGAATTTTTTTATATATAGGCATAATTTAAAGATTTTTGTGTTATTTCTTAGCAGTTTTAAAATTGAATAAAATAATAGTCACCCTTGCCGATTGTTTAGTTTTCTTATCTTACATGCTTTTACAACTTTATTATGCTTTTACACCCTTATTCATTAGTTCTTTCGTTCAATTTTCTTTGCCGGATTGACTAGAAAAGAGACCTCCAATGTCGATATTAGTCAGCATCGATATCGGATCGAGACATGTCAAACCGTATCACTATGCCGTATCGGATCGGTATTGGCCGATACTGCAAACTATGAATTCGAACACATACTCACTCCTCCCCTCCCTTACTAGTGTTACCACCCCCTGGCGGTGTGAGCGGATACGTTGTAAAGAGATGAAAGATCTGATCTCGGATTTTCAGGTCGAGTTGTAAGTCCCTCTTCCAGTTGCCGCACTTCGTTGCTGCTACATATTGAGTAAGGGATATATAAAGGACTAAGTTCATATCGTGCATCAGATTAAGCTTCTTGGAGATCAATTGTGAGACAGACATTAGTTGAAATACTCGATATTCATAAATTGTAAACTACCATAAATCTTAAAAGCATTCGTTTTGAGGTGTATATAACCTCTAAAGATCAGTGTCAGAGCTAAAGTATATTGTTAGTTGAACGTATCGTGTCTGTGTCGCGTCATAGGATTGAGACTCGAGAAAGGATGAAAGGAAGCTGACCTTGAGCTTGTCCATAGTGAAAGCAGGGCTGACGACTCTCCGGTGTCTAGCCCACTCCGAGCCAACTGTTACAACCAATCCCCTCCTGCCCAGGAGTGCCAAGAAGTACGGACTTGGGTTCGTCTTGGTGTAGAAACCAAATTTGTTTGATAGAACTTGTTTGGCATGCTCTGCGTCAGTGATGCAGAGCCTCGTTTGTGCCCCGAACCTATAGAAAAAGGTTTCTCCTGTGCGACACACAAATTAAGCGGAAGTGAAAAAACTTTGATTCTAGAAATACATCATATATTTCCTTTTTCCTTGTAGGTTTATATATATATATATATATATATATATATATATATATATATATATATATATATATATATATATATATATATATATATAAAAGCTCACACTAACCCGTCAATTTTGGAGCCAATTCGGGATTTTCCTTGGGAGGTATAGGGAAGGAATTGGAATGTAATAATATCGATTCATACAGAAGAAAAGGTTCTCTATTGATTCAAACGCTGTACCTATGGGATAGAGGAAGAGGAAAAAACAGAAGATTTCACATAGTACTTTTGATCGAAAAATCAATCTGATTTATTTCGTACCCCTCGCTCGAGGAGAAAATGGGTCAGATTCCACAGGATCAATAAACCTATGGGACTTAAGGAATGAGGGAAGGGAATAAAAAGAAAAGAGAGGGAAAGAAAATCGAAATGAAATAAAGAATAAAACAAAAAAAGTAGAAGATGGAAGAGCCCAGATTCCAAATGAACAAATTCAAACTCGAAAAGGATCTTTCTGATTCTCGAAGAATGAGGGGCAAGCAAAGAAAGGGATTAATCGAGAAAGATCTCTTGTTCTTCACAATTCTCTGGCAAATATAGCCCTTTTCATCATTTCTTCACATGTACCCGCAGTTGCATTCAAGTAATGTCTTTTGATTTCATCTGTTTCGGCTTGCGCTTTATAAAGTGCTTCAGCGCAAAATAAGAAACGGTCTCTCCAACGCATAAAAGGTTGTGAGTTCACATTTTCATCATCCTTGGTAAAATCAAGCCCACCGCGTAGACATTCATAAACCGCCCTACCGTAGTTTTTTGCGGATAATCCCAATTTTGGTTTAATAGTACATCCCAATAGGGGACGACCATACTTGTTCAATTTATCTCTTTCAACCTGGATGCCATGAGGCGGGCCTTGGAAAGTTTTGGAATAAGCAGGAGGAATTCGCAGATCTTCTAGACGTAGAGCTCGTAGGGCTTTGAAACCAAATACGTTACCCACAATGGAAGTAAACATGTTAGTAACAGAACCTTCTTCAAAAAGGTCTAAAGGATAAGCTACATAAGCAATATATTGATTTTCCTCCCCAACAACCGCCTCGATGTGGTAGCATCGTCCTTTGTAACGATCAAGACTGGTAAGTCCATCAGTCCATACTGTTGTCCATGTACCAGTAGAAGATTCGGCAGCTACCGCGGCCCCCGCTTCTTCAGCAGGAACTCCGGGTTGAGGAGTTACTCGGAATGCTGCCAAGATATCAGTATCTTTGGTTTTGTAATCAGGAGTATAATAAGTCAATCTGTAATCTTTAACACCAGCTTTAAATCCAATACTTGCTTTAGTTTCTGTTTGTGGTGACATAAGTCCCTCCCTACAACTCATGAATTAAGAATTCTCACAACAACAAGGTCTATTCGATATGGATTAGGCATGAACGAAACCTTTGACAAAATCTTTCAAAAAATATTCAACTAATATTATCAACGAATTAAAATGTGAAAATGGTTCGTTATTAGACCATGTATTTGATTCACCAAATACATCATTATTGTATACTCTTTGATATATATGGCGCAACCTAATTATCGTTTTTCAAGTTTCTAACGGACCCACTTCTTATTTTTCATCTAAAAATGGAAATAGTAAGAAAAATTCCCCCTTGACAGTGATATATATTATATATGTAAATCCTAGATATGAAAATAGGCATAATTCTTCCATGAAAGCGGAAGGGTATAAAACAAGACAAAAATAGGTGGAAACCATATATAAAGAATTGGGTGAACTTGAAAATGGACTCATTGAATGAGTAAACGATTGACTTGGATTCGGTTGGTTGGGTGGTACCAACTAAATCGAGTACTAACTCCCATTTATTTCTTATTGAATTAACCGATCAACTTGCTATCGGACATTTATTTTTGATTTGGTACTATGTACTATTCCAATCTCCAATCCAAATTTTTTTTGACATATTTCAATCATTTTATTATGAGAACCAATCCTATTACTTCTGATCCTGTGGTTTCCACACTTGAAGAAAAAAACCTAGGGCGTATCGCTCAAATTATTGGCCCAGTACTGGATGTCGTTTTTCCTCCGGGCAAGATGCCTAATATTTATAACGCTTTGGTAGTTAAAGGTCGAGATACTGTCGGTCAGCAAATTAATTTGACTTGTGAGGTACAACAATTATTAGGAAATAATCGAGTTAGAACTGTAGCTATGAGTGCTACAGATGGTCTGACTAGAGGAATGAAAGTGATTGACACGGGAGATCCTCTAAGTGTTCCAGTAGGCGGAGCTACTCTCGGACGAATTTTCAACGTTCTTGGAGAGCCTGTTGATAATTTAGGTCCTGTAGATACTCGTACAACATCTCCTATTCATAGATCTGTGCCTGCCTTTATACAGTTAGATACGAAATTATCTATCTTTGAAACATGGATTAAGGTAGTAGATCTTTTAGCTCCTTATCGCCGTGGAGGAAAAATAGGACTATTTGGGGGAGCTGGCGTGGGTAAAACAGTACTTATCATGGAATTGATCAACAACATAGCCAAAGCTCATGGAGGTGTATCTGTATTTGGCGGAGTAGGCGAACGTACTCGTGAAGGAAATGATCTCGACATGGAAATGAAAGAATCCGGGGTAATTAATGAAAAAAATATCGCAGAATCAAAAGTAGCTCTAGTCTGAATGAACCCCCGGGAGCTCGTATAAGAGTTGGTCTGACTGCCCTAACCATGGCGGAATATTTCCGGGATGTTAATGAACAAGATGTACTTCTATTCATCGATAATATCTTTCGTTTCGTCCAAGCGGGGTCAGAAGTATCCGCCTTATTGGGGAGAATGCCTTCGGCAGTGGGTTATCAACCTACCCTTAGTACAGAAATGGGTTCTTTGCAAGAAAGAATTACTTCCACGAAAGAGGGATCTATAACTTCGATCCAAGCAGTTTATGTACCTGCGGATGATTTGACCGACCCCGCCCCTGCCACTACATTTGCACATTTAGATGCTACTACCGTACTATCAAGAGGATTAGCTACCAAAGGTATTTATCCAGCAGTGGATCCTTTAGATTCAACGTCGACTATGTTACAACCTTGGATCGTTGGCGAGGAGCATTATGAAACTGCGCAAAGGGTTAAGCAAACTTCACAACGTTACAAAGAAATTCAGGACATTATAGCTATCCTTGGGTTGGACGAATTATCCGAAGAAGATCGTTTAACTGTAGCAAGAGCACGAAAAATTGAGCGTTTCTTATCACAACCCTTCTTCGTGGCAGAAGTATTTACCGGTTCTCCAGGAAAATATGTTGGTCTCACAGAAACAATTAGGGGGTTTCAACTGATACTTTCCGGAGAATTAGACAGTCTTCCCGAGCAGGCCTTTTATTTGGTGGGTAACATCGATGAAGCTACCGCGAAAGCTATCAACTTAGAAGTGGAGAGCAAATTGAAGAAATGACCTTAAATCTTTGTGTACTTACTCCTAATCGAATTATTTTGGATTCCAAAGTGAAGAAATCATTTTATCTACTAATAGCGGACAAATTGGCGTATTACCAAATCACGCCCCCATTGCCACAGCTGTGGATATAGGTCTTTTGAGAATACGCCTCAACGACCAATGGTTAACGGTGGCTTTGATGGGCGGTTTTGCTAGAATAAGTAATAGTGAGATCACCATTTTAGGAAATGATGCGGAGATGAGTACTGACATTGATCCGCAAGAAGCTCAACAAGCTCTTGAAATAGATGAAGCTAACTTGAGTAGAGCTCAGGGCAAGAGACAAGCAATTGAGGCAAATCTGGCTCTCAGACGAGCTAGGACACGAGTAGAGGCTGTCAGTGTTATTTTCTACTAGTAAACAAACAAATACATAAAATAAAAATAAAAAAAGAAGTTCGTTAGAAGTTCTTTATTATACTATACATCACATTTGGCTTCCACCGGTTGAACACAATCAAGTCTAACCTGATTATACAATGAAAAAAAGAAGATGGATAGAAAAACTTATTAGATACCATTGACTCCGGTATCTAATAAGTTCTACCTTACCTACTATTGGATTTGAACCAATGACTCCCACCGTATGAAAGCAATACTCTAACCATTGAGTTAAGTAGGTTATTTATTATCACAAAAAAAGGACCCATCGCTTCGGGGATTATAGGTGGAATATCATTTCTAAGCAATACCAATCCATTAAAACGGATCAGAGAGCTATCGTGTAGTATCATGGAATACCCATCTTGACAAGAGATTATCCATATGTTAAGATATCTATGACAAGGGCTATAGCTCAGTTAGGTAGAGCACCTCGTTTACACGTGCGCCAATGCTTTTCAAAGGAGCCCATTATGCAATGAACATAATTTCTCTTATTGAGAAAGAGAAATCGATGTCTTACTCCATAGATTCGAGGGAACAAGAGAACAATAGCCTGACAAATATTTGGTTCGGTCCGATTCGGGTTCGAATTCAGGTGCCCAATCAAATGGAACCCACCATTAATTTGATAATTGATAAGGTAAATACCCAGTCCATTCAATGCTAGGCATAATGAGTATAAGGTCCTCAAAAGAAACTCTTTTCGTCCTATGAACTTTAAGGTGTATGAAGTTTCATATTTGACTCTTGCAGCGGAGCGATAGAAATTCCATTTCACTTAGGTTGATCTAGGCCGGAGGCAGACCTAAGTCAAGGTAACCCTTCTTTGAAACACTTTGGTATTGCTCCTGTATCAAAATACAAATAATGAATCAGAGCACATGGAACCATCTCCTTATCCTCTTATTTTCCTGTAAAGATAAAATATGGTGGACTAACTGATATTTACATCAGTTGATGAAAGAGCCCAATGCAAAAAAATGCATGTTGGGTCTTTGAAACAGTTCGAATCATTTCGATAATAATCAGTTTGATCTGTTTTACCGAGAAGGTCTACGGTTCGAGTCCGTATAGCCCTAATACATTCTATTTTTGTTTTGTGTAGACATTCTCTATTTTAGTTTAATCTAGTTTTCATTTCGTCTATATTAGATTATAAGTATTTTATGTGGATCATTTACGATTCCGTTGATTCTACCACTTTGTGGTATCTTTCATTATGTAGTGTAGGTTTGCTCTAAAACAAACCTTTTTTGTAGCGAAACCTAAATCATTCGTCGGTTTGACTTTACTAAGTGTTATTGCCGTAACAAAACAAACAAGTAGTTTTGTTCATCCCCAATCGCGATTTTTCTTTAGTACTCGATTTTTTTTTATTTCTGAGAGGGCCGGGATAGTACAGATTCCAAGTTTCACATTTTTTTTGTATAGAAAGATATGAGTTGTTATATGTAAAGGTTCCTCGAACCTCAACGGATTAAATAAATTAAGAAAAATAAAAAATTTCATCTAGGACAAGGAAAAGAAATAAAATAGAATTGTTCGGTGCATTAGATTAGATTATGTTTACTATCGAATCAATAGAAGAAATGAGGATCCTCCACATTTTAATGAAAAGAATACTTTGAGTGGAATATGATAGAAATCTTTAGCCATTTTACCCATATGACTACTGAAATTGCATTTTTTTTTAATGAAAAAAAAATGTAAGCGGGGTTCCGTTGTATGAATCTTTATACAAGACATGCCTTATAGCAAACAAATTCTAAACTATGCGGTTTGATTTGATCAAAAGAAATTCTCGTTTCGCCTAAGAAGTTCCGGATGAATTGAAAATTCCAATCGAATAATTCAGCCTATTCCACCTTAATAGGAGTACATTTATGTTTCTGCTTCACGAATATGATATTTTCTGGGCATTTCTAATAATATCAGGCGTTATTCCTATCTTGGCATTTGTAATTTCCGGAGTTTTAGCTCCTATTAGTGAAGGACCAGAGAAGCTCTCTAGTTATGAATCGGGTATAGAACCCATGGGGGATGCTTGGTTACAATTCTGAATCCGCTATTACATGTTTGCTCTAGTTTTTGTTGTTTTTGATGTTGAAACGGTCTTTCTTTATCCATGGGCAATGAGTTTCGATGTATTAGGTGTATATGTCTTTATGGAAGCTTTAATTTTTGTGCTTATCCCAATTGTTGGTTCAGTTTATGCATGGCGAAAAGGAGCATTGGAATGGTCTTAGCTGAATACTCAGACAATCAAAAAAAAGGAAGTAAAAGATGACATTGAGACAGTTATGAATTCGATTGATTTTCCGTTACTTGACCAAACAACCTCCAATTCCGTTATTTCAACTACATCGAATGATCTTTCGAATTGGTCAAGACTCTCCAGTTTATGGCCTCTTCTATATGGTACTAGTTGTTGTTTCATTGAATTTGCTTCATTAATAGGCTCGCGATTCGACTTTGATCTTTATGGATTGGTACCATGATCGAGTCCTAGGCAAGCAGACCTAATTTTAACAGCTGGAACAGTAACAATGAAAATGCTCCTTCTTTAGTAAGATTATATGAACAAATGCCTGAACCAAAATATGTCATTGCTACGGGGGCCTGTACTATTACGGGAGGGATGTTCAGTACAGATTCTTATAGTACTATTCGGGGAGTTGATAAGCTAATTCCTGTGGATGTCTATTTGCCAGGCTGTCCGCCTAAACCAGAAGCAGTTATAGATGCTATAACGAAACTTCGTAAGAAGATATCTCGAGAAATCCTTGAAGATAGAACTGTGTCTCAACAGGAAAATCGATGTTTTACTACTAATCAAAAGTTTTATGCTCGACGTAGTATGGAGAGTTCGAAGAAAAGGAACGACTTTTTTACCTGCTTTTTTTTTACAGTTTTCCTTCATAAAAATAACTCAATCAAAATCCAATTTTCTAATCTACAAGAACGAAATGTTTGTTATGCTTAATATCTTTAGTTTCATCTCTATCTGTTTTAATTTTACCTTTGATTTGAATAGTTTTTTCTTCGCCAAATTGCCTGAGGCTTATGCCTTTTTCAATCCAATCGTAGATGTTATGCCTGTCATACCGTTATTCTTTTTTCTCTTAGCCTTTGTTTGGCAAGCTGCTGTAAGTTTTTGATGAAATATTTCATATTCCGCGAAATTCAGTATTTATTCGAAAAAAAAATGGATAACATCAGAGAAATCTCATCCATATTGGCACCGTACCGGTTTGGGCCACACCCAGAACTCATAGGTTCTAAAAAGAAAGTATTGACACGTCTGCTTAGTCCTTTGCCTCTGCTTCCGCGGGGCAAGAATTCATCTAATTAGATCAGCAATATAAGAATAAGAAATCCCCAATCTTTTTTTGTTGATCAGGCGACACCCGGATTTGAACCGGGGATAAAGGATTTGCAGTCCCCCGCCTTACCGCTTGGCCATGTCGCCGCCCAATTCGATCCAATCCAAAATGGATAAAAATATTATCCATAATCCATATTCTACTACGAATTTTTTTTTATCTTGAATCCCGTTGGTCGTACTTATTCTAAAAAAAATGAAACACAAAAGGACGATTTTTGTTTTTTAACAGTTTTTGGAAAGGAGGCAGACCTACCCTTTGGTTCTGCCCGAAAACGACCCTCTTTTTTTGAACCTATTTCTAAAGAAATTGAAAAAAAAAGAGAAGTAAAAATGCAATTGTTTGGGGTTCTAAGAGTTTTCAAAGAAATAATAAAATGGTTTCTAAAAGTTTCAAAGGAAAAACAATATGGGTCATGAAACTAGTTATAAACCTAATAATGAAGGAATTTGAAAATGTAATAACCTCCATTTTTTTATTTAACCGGGGGGGGGGGGGGGGGATGAATTAAATGAAAACATAAAATATTCAAAAATGAATGATAAGAACATCCACGAATCGACCATTCAAATTCGATTTACGAATTTAGAAAATTATTCATTCATAGAAACAAAAATGATGGATCTTGCTAATAAGACAATCACAATTAGGAATCAAATTGAAGGAATCACAAAAGACAAAAATAGAAAAATTCTAACTTGTGATAATAGATTGGAATCGCAGAAGGCTGTTTGGCAGTATAGTAAGTATACTAGTTCTATCTTACCCTTTCTTTGCCCCCATTCAAAAACAAAAAAAGTCATTAATTACTAGGTAACAGAATCCCACCTAAAAAGAAAAATGGAATCCATTTTCGTTTTGTTTTTGTCAAAAAAAAATGTTGCGGAGACAGGATTTGAACCCGTGACCTCAAGGTTATGAGCCTTGCGAGCTACCAAACTGCTCCTACAACTCTAATCGTATATACATACGTATTTGTATCTATTATGTTCCCCAACCAAGAACCGAGTAGATTATCTTGAACCGTGCATTTCCGGAATTGGGATAATCTAAAAAAAAGACTATTTCGAAAGCTAATCAATGATGACCTTCCATGGATTCCCCTATATAAGCCGCGGCTAAAGTTGCAAAAATAAGAGCTCAGTCTTTCCACAGAGGTAAATCTTTGCCTGCTAGGCAAGAGGATAGCAAGTTACAAATTCTGTCTCGGTAGGACATGTATTTCTATTACTATGAAATTAATAAATGAAAATGAAGTAGTTAATGGTGGGGTTACCATTATCCTTTTTCTTGTATGTGTTCCTAAGAAAAGGAATTTGTCCATTTCATTTTTCGAGGTATCAAAAAAAGGGCGTGGAAACACATAGGAACTCTTGAATGGAAATTGAAAAGAGATGTAGCTCCAGTTCCTTCGGAAATGGTAAGATCTTTGGCGCAAGAAGAAGGGGTGATCCATATCATCTTGACTTGGTTCTGCTTCCCCTCTTTTTTTAACAATACCGAGTCGGGTTCTTCTCCTACCAGTATCGAATAGAACATGCTGAAAAAAATCTTCTTCATGTAAAACTAAAACCTGCTCGATTTAGATCGGGAAAATCGTACGGATTTTATGAAACCATGTGCTATGGCTCGAATCCGTAGTCAATCCTATTTCCGATAGGAGCAGTTGACAATGGAATCCCATTTTTTCCTTCCTTTCTTTCTCCCCCTTCTTCCTTTTCTTCCAGTTTCTTAGTGAAAATAGGCGACGGCATTCTGCCTAAATAGTAGACACAGGTGATAAATAAGAGAATACTAAAGATTCGAGCCATAGAATTTCTCAATTCTGACACAAGGTACTTATTAGAATGATTTTGCCGTATCCAGAATAATACCAATCCAACCCATTTCATGAATAAAATGTGACGTATCATTTAGAATGGGTTCTTCACTTCCACTGGTATGTCCAATAGCATTAAGACTACCCATTGATTTACTTAGCCCACACCTATGTTCGAATTTCTCGTTAGACAACATCAAATTGAACCACAATTTTTCCATAGAGTCTTCCCGCTCCTTATTTGATGAAAATATAATAGATGAATAGTCATTCGATGAATAATCATTTTTTTATTGGATTTCCTATCAGAATTAAGCATATAATCCAATTATTACATTGGGATTGTTAACTTATTACATTAGGATTGTTAACTAACAACAAGTTAGTATTGAAAGAAATGGTATAGTTCATTTGTTGGTATCTTGGAGGATTACAAACATGACTATTGCTTTCCAATTAGCTGTTTTTGCATTAATTGTGACTTCATCAATCTTACTGATTAGTGTACCCGTTGTATTTGCTTCTTCTGATGGTTGGTCAAGTAACAAGAACGTTGTATTTTCCGGTACATCATTATGGATTGTATTAGTTTTTCTGGTATAAATTTGAAATCGTAGTCCCAGTTATTTTTCTTATTGGATCCCTGTCTAAAGCTCAAATTTGTACCGTATTGGGGCATCCTATTAGTAAGCCAATCTGGGCGGATTTATCAGATTCTGAAATTATTGAGCGATTTGGTCGGATGTGTAGAAATCTTTCTCATTATCACAGTGGATCCTCAAAAAAACAGGGGTTGTATCGAACAAAGTATATACTTCGACTTTCGTGTGCTAGAACTTTGGCTCGTAAACATAAAAGTACAATACGCACTTTTTTACGAAGATTAGGTTCTGGAGCGCGGGGAGAGTGACCATCAGGGCCTTGAATAGGGTGTGCCTTTTTTTTCTGTACATTTTTTATGAGGAGTACTCTTGAATGTACTATACAGTAGGTTCTCAGTGCCCTAAGATCCCAATCCCAGATCGAGTTCCAATCGCAGAATTGTTCTCAAGCGAATGGCTTTTACTCAACCTCAATTCATTCAGCCCTCACTACGTTCGTCCCTCCCTTTATGTCATTTCTTTCCTTGCCAGCGTGAGGAGTCAGATCGGATTCTAGCACTTGCATGGAATCTGGGATAGTGGCTATTGGCAGCCTCTCTTGGCATGAGCACTAGCCTCTTGCTAACATCGGCTTTTTCCTCCGACTAGAAGGAGATCTTGTTCACGGCGGATTCAAGATCCTCAAATGTGGCTTTGGCTTCAGCTATCTCATTCGTTCTTTTTTTTTTCTTTTGATTGGTAAGTAGCCCTTTTCGGGTTAGTTGAAAGACCAAGAATGGCCTGAACAATGAATAGTTGGTAATTTATCCGATATAGAACACTCATATCGATAAAATGATTTGAACCATTTACTAGAAAAATGGGCACCTTGCCCTTTATTATCCAATGCCGAACCGACGACCTATGTATAAAAACAAGGAATTTTTTGGATTTGAAGTGAAGAAAAAAGAAAAATATATATAAATTAGAAATAGAAATTTGAAATTAAATATGAAATATAAAAAGAAAGAAACAACTTTGTTGACAATTATAGATTTTTTCTTTGGTCGGAAGAGTCCTCCTAATATTCTGGTCTTTTAGTTTCGATATCTTTGAATATGAACAGAAAAGAGAGGATAGGCTCATTACATTAAAAGATATGGGAATGCCCATAAGATAAAATAATTGTGCGTGAGAGCCAAATGAATCGAAAGATTCATGTTTGGTTCGGGAAGAGATTATGGAAGTTGTGAAATTAATGGTAAGATAATCTACTTTCATTAAATGATTTATTAGATAATCGAAAACAGAGGATTTTGAGTACTATTCGAAATTCAGAAGAATTACGTAGGGGGGCCATTGAGCAACTCGAAAGGGCTCGGGATCGCTTACGGAAAGTGGAAATAGACGCAGATGAGTATCGAAGGAATGGATATTCTGAGATAGAACAAGAAAAAGTAAATTTGATTAGTGCTACTTCTTATAGTTTAGAACGATTAGAAAATTACAAAAATGAAACGCTTCATTTTGAACAACAAAGAGCGATTAATCAGGTTCGACAACGAGTTTTCCAACAAGCCTTACAAGGAGCTCTAGGAACTCTGAATAGTTGTTTGAATAACGAATTACATTTCCGTACCATCAGTGCTAATATTGGCATCCTCGGGGCCATGGAAAAAATAACTAATTAGCCCTTCTACTTTTACTTGAGTTTAGAGTTTAGGCATTATTTTTTTCCTTTGTTTCCGAAAAAGAAAAAAAGAGATACTAATGGTAACCCTTCGAGTTGACGAAATTAGTAATATTATTCGTGAACGTATTGAACAATATAATAGAGAAGTAAAGATTGTGAATACTGGTACGGTACTTCAAGTGGGCGACGGTATTGCTCGTATTCATGGTCTTGATGAAGTAATGGCAGGTGAATTAGTAGAATTTGAAGAGGGTACAATAGGCATTGCTCTAAATTTGGAATCTAATAATGTTGGTGTTGTATTAATGGGTGATGGTTTGATGATACAAGAGGGAAGTTCTGTAAAAGCAACAGGAAGAATTGCTCAGATACCTGTGAGTGACGCTTATTTGGGCCGTGTTATAAATGCTCTGGCTAAACCTATTGATGGAAGAGGTGAAATTTCAGCTTCTGAATCTAGGTTAATTGAAGCTCCTGCCCCGGGTATTATTTCGAGACGTTCCATATATGAGCCTCTTCAAACGGGGCTTATTGCTATTGATTCGATGGTCCCTATAGGATGCGGTCAGCGAGAATTAATTATTGGGGACAGGCAGACTGGAAAAACAGCAATAGCCACAGATACGATTCTCAACCAAAAAGGGAAAAATGTAATCTGTGTTTATGTAGCTATTGGTCAAAAAGCATCCTCTGTGGCTCAGGTAGTGACTACTTTCCAGGAGCGAGGGGCAATGGAATACACTATTGTGGTAGCCGAAGCAGCGGACTCACCTGCTACATTACAATACCTCGCTCCTTATACGGGAGCGGCTTTGGCGGAATATTTTATGTATCGTGAACGTCATACTTCAATAATTTATGATGATCTCTCCAAACAAGCGCAAGCTTATCGCCAAATGTCTCTTCTATTAAGAAGACCTCCTGATCGTGAAGCTTATCCAGGAGATGTTTTTTATTTGCATTCACGTCTTTTGGAAAGAGCTGCTAAATCAAGTTCTAGTTTAGGTGAAGGAAGTATGACTGCTTTACCAATAGTTGAGACTCAATCTGGAGACGTTTCGGCTTATATTCCTACTAATGTAATTTCCATTACGGATGGACAAATATTCTTATCCGCCGATCTATTCAATGCTGGAATTCGACCCGCTATTAATGTAGGTATTTTTGTTTCCAGAGTGGGATCCGCAGCTCAAATTAAAGCCATGAAACAAGTAGCCGGCAAATCAAAATTGGAACTAGCTCAATTCGCAGAGTTAGAAGCATTTGCTCAATTCGCTTCTGATCTCGATAAAGCTACTCAGAATCAATTGGCAAGGGGTCAACGATTACGTGAGTTGCTCAAACAATCCCAATCAGACCCTCTTACGGCGGAAGAGCAGATAGCTATCATTTATACTAGAGCGAATGGATATCTTGATCCGTTAGGAATTGGACAGGTAAAGAAATTTCTCATTCAATTGCGTAACTACTTAAAAAATAATAAACCTCAATTCCAAGAAATTCTATCTTCTACCAAGATATTTATCGAGCAAGCAGAAACCCTTTTGAAGGAAGCTATTCAGGAACAGATCGAACTGTTTCTACTTGAAGAACAAGCATAAATTTATCATTCTTTTTCTTAGTACAAGAGTAATCATTGAGAGAGAAATATTTCTTATTCGAATCATTCAAAAAAGATTTCTTGGGATAGACATTCAAAAAAAAATATATGGAAAAAATTTGCGTCCAATAGGATTTGAACCTATACCAAAGGTTTAGAAGACCTCTGTCCTATCCATTAGACAATGGACGCTTTTCATTCCTATTTTATTTTTTCAAATTATTCCTCTCTTAAAAAAAAAGATTACACGGAAAATTGATTAGGTAATAAAATAAAGGATGCATATAAAAATGGATAATGCATGTAGAATAAGTAATATAGAGCGGGTAGCGGGAATAGAACCCGCATCGTTAGCTTGGAAGGCTAGGGGTTATAGTCGACGTTGATTGATCATTTTTAACGTCTCTAATTCAAAACCGAATATGAAATTTTGCTTTCATTCGGCTCCTTTATGGAAAGTCGATGTATTCCCAGAGAAAAATGAGATCCATAACATCTATGTCGGCTTGAATGCATACAAAGCTACTCGCTTTCTAGATGATCCCTCTAGAGGGAGGATTATACCAAATCTGTTTAGTCTAGTTACTTCGTCCCCTATTTCCACTCGCGGGATCCTGAGGAAAATAATTTGGTTTCCACCGAGCTGAAACAATATGCCGATCGTTCTGGTAAACCAAAACCATCGTTTTCTAGCTATTTTGCTTCAATCTTTTCTTTACAACACAAAAATTAAAGATCTAGTTACGATTGGAAATAGATTTTTGTATCTTCATCCATAGATCCTTTACTACAATAGAATTCATAGGTATAAGAAGAAGCCCCATCAAATAGAGATTTTTTCTTTCGACCATCTTTCGATTGTTAATACGAGATATAAGGACCGCTACTACAAGCAGTACTACACCTTTGATCGGGAAATATCGATTGTCCCTGTGAAAAACGTGAAAGTAGGATACTCCAAATTCGGGGGTCAAAGAGTTTCATAAAACGTTCTTGGTGGAAAAAAATGTGAGTGAAAGGTCCCACTGAATCGAATTTGATCCATGAATCTAAGAAATAGTGAGAATTCTTGATCTTTCTCAATAGCTCTCTCAATTCGAAGATCCAGGATTTGAATTGATGCCCTTTCATTGATTCCTCCTAAAGATTTTCATTGATTCCTCCTCAAAATTTCATTTCAATTGGAATTTGGTTATTCACGATGTACGATGAGCCCCGTTAAGGTTAAGCATCCATGGCTGAATGGTTAAAGCGCCCAACTCATAATTGGCAAATTCGTAGGTTCAATTCCTGCTGGATGCACGCCAATGGTTCAATAAGTCTATGGAATCTCATCATCCATACATAACGAATTGGTATGGTATATTCATACCATAACATATGAACAGTAAGAACTAGAATTCTTATCGATACTGGAACTCATAGGGAAGAAAATGGATTTATGGATGGAATCAAATATGCAGTATTTACAGAAAAAAGTATTCGGTTATTGGGGAACAATCAATATACTTCTAATGTCGAATCAGGATCAACTAGGACAGAAATAAAGCATTGGGTCGAACTCTTCTTTGGTGTCAAGGTAATAGCTATGAATAGTCATCGACTCCCGGGAAAGGGTAGAAGGATGGGACCTATTATGGGACATACAATGCATTACAAACGTATGATCATTATGCTTCAACCAGGTTATTCTATTCCACCTCTTATAGAGAAAAGAACTTAAAGCAAAGTACTTAATAACACGGCGATACATTTATACAAAACTTCTACCCCGAGCACACGCAATAGAGCCGTAGACAGTCAAGTGAAATCCAATCCACCAAAAAATTTGATCTATGGACAGCATCGTTGTGGTAAAGGTCGTAATGCCAGAGGAATTATTACCGCAGGGCATAGAGGGGGAGGTCATAAGCGTCTATACCGTAAAATCGATTTTCGACGGAATGAAAAAGACATATCTGGTAGAATCGTTAACCATAGAATACGACCCTAATCGAAATGTATACATTTATCTCATACACTATGGGGATGGCGAGAAGAGATATATTTTACATCCCAGAGGGGCTATAATTGGAGATACCATTGTTTCTGGTACAGAAGTTCCTATATCAATGGAAATGCCCTACCTTTGAGTGCGGTTTGAACTATTGATTTACGTAATTGGAAGTAACCAATTAGGTTTACGACGAAACCTAGAAATCGATCACTGATCCAATTTGAGTACCTCTACGGGATAGACCTCAACAGAAAACTGTTGAGTAACGGCAGCAAGTGATTGAGTTCAGTAGTTCCTCATAGAAAATTATTGACTCTAGAGAATGGTAATATGGAGAAGACAAAATTGTTTGAAGCACGCACAGAACCGGAAGTGCCCCTTGTTTCAAAGAGAGGAGGACGGGTTATTCACATTTAATTTGATGGTCAGAGGCAAATTGAAAGCTAAGCAGTGGTAATTATAAAGATCCCCCCGGGAAAAAATAGAGATGTCTCCTACGTTACCCGTAATATGTGGAAGTATCGACGTAATTTCATAGAGTCATTCGGTCTGAATGCTACATGAAGAACATAAGCCAGATGACGAAACGGGGAGACCTAGGATGTAGAAGATCATACATGAGTGATTCAACAGATTTGAATTCCTATGTATCCACTCATGTGGTACCTCATCATACGATTCATATAAGATCCATCTGTCTAGATATCATCATATACATCTAGAAAGCCGTATGCTTTGGAAGAAGCTTGTACAGTTTGAGAAGGGGTTTTTTTGATAAAAAAGAAGAATCTACTTCAACCGATATGCCCTTAGGCATGGCCATACATAACATAGAAATCACACTTGGAAAGGGTGGACAATTAGCTAGAGCAGCTGGCGCTGTAGCGAAGCTGATTGCAAAAGAGGGTAAATCGGCCACATTAAGATTACCATCAGGGGAGGTCCGTTTGATATCCAAAAACTGCTTAGCAACAGTCGGACAAGTAGGTAATGTTGGGGCGAACCAAAAAAGTTTGGGTAGAGCCGGATCGAAGTGTTGGCTAGGTAAGCGTCCTGTAGTAAGAGGAGTAGTTATGAACCCTGTAGACCATCCCCATGGAGGCGGTGAAGGGAGAGCCCCAATTGGTAGAAAAAAACCCACAACCCCTTGGGGTTATCCTGCGCTTGGAAGAAGAAGTAGGAAAAGAAAAAATATAGTGATAGTTTTATTCTTCGTCGCCGTAAATAGGAATATAGAAAATCCAATTTTTGGAATTTTAAATAATGTGATGGGCGAACGACGGGAATTGAACCCGTGCATGGTGGATTCACAATCCACTGCCTTGATCCACTTGGCTACATCCGCCCCTTATCTAGCTAAAGGATTTTCTCTTTTTTCCACGAAACGCTTGGTTTCCATTTGGGTTGTAGGTGTAACCAACTCGCTATTAAAGATCCTTATTGGTGCGTAATCCGATTGTATACCACCACTGATAAACACCGGAATAAGCGATATTCACTGGGCCGGTAGCACCTCCTAGAGTGAAGGCTTCTACGGCTGGTTGACCAAAATGAGGGTCCCAAATTGCATGAGCAATAGGTCTTACATGTAAAGGGTCCTGTATCCATGACTCAAAATTTCCTTGCCAAGCTACATGAAACAGATTTCTGGACGTCCACAAAAATATTATTGCTAACTGACCAAAGTGAGAAGCAAAAATGTTCTGATAAAGACGTTCCTCAGTAATATCATCATGACTCTCAAAGTCATGTGCGGTAGCAATACCAAACCAAATACGATGAGTAGTGGGGTCCTGAGCTAAACCTTGGAAATCTTAATGCCATAATGCCTTTCAAATCCTCCTAGCCATTATCCTACTGCAATAATTCTTGCTAAGAAGAATGCCCATGTTGTGGCAATTCCACCCAGAAGGTAATGGGTTACTCCTACAGCACGTCCTTGTACAATGCTCAAGGCTCTAGGCTGAGTAGCAGGAGCAACTTTTAATTTGTTATGAGCCCAAACGATGGATTCAATGAGTTCTTGCCAATAACCACGGCCGTTGAATAGAAACATTAAACTAAAAGCCCAAACAAAATGAGCACCTAAGAAAAAAAGACCATATGCAGATAATGAAGAACCACCATTTTCCAATTCGATCCGATCTATTCGTTTGTAGCGCTATTTACTCGATCGCAGACATTTCTGCAACACCTCTAAGAGAGGAACAAATAGTCAATTTTGAAAGAACTTATTGTCAGCCTCTTTCAGATATGAATCTATCTGATTCAGAAGGGAAGAACTTGCATCAGTATCACAGTTTCAATTCAAACATGGGTTTTGATTCACACTCCATGTTCTGAGATACCATCCGAAAAGAGGAAAAACCGGAGTCTTTGTCTAAAGAAATGCGTTGAGAAAGGGCAGATGTATAGAACCTTTCAACGAGATAGTACTTTTTCAAATCTCTCCAAATGGAATCTGTTCCAAACATATATGCCATGGTTCCTTACTTCGACAGGGTATAAATATCTAAATTTCACCCTTTTAGATACTTTTTCAAACCCATTGCCGATACTAAGTAGCAGTCCAAAAATTTTATCCATTTTTCATGATATTATGTATGGATCAGATATATCATGGCCAATTCCTCACAAGATTCTTCCACAATGGACTATGATAAGTGAGATTTCGAATAAGTGTTTACAGAATCTTCTGTCCGAAGAAATGATTCATCGAAATAATGAGTCACCCATTCCATCGATATGGGCACATCTGAGATCAAGAAATGCTCGGAAGTTTCTCTATTCAATCCTTTTCCTTCTTCTTGTTGCTGTATATCTCGTTCGTATGCATCTTCTCTTTGTTTCCCGAGCCTCTAGTGAGTTACAGACAGAGTTAAAAAAGATCAAATCTTTGATGATTCGATTGAGTTGCGAAAACTTCTGGATAGGTATCCTACATCTGAACTGAATTCTTTCTGGTTAAAGAAACTCTTTCTAGTTGCTCTGGAACAATTAGGAGATTCTCTGGAAGAAATACGGGGTTCTGCTTTTGGTGGCAACATGCTATTGGGTGGTGGTCCCGCTTATGGGGTCAAATCAATACGTTCTAAGAAGAAATATTTGAATATCAATCTCATCGATCTCATAAGTATCATACCAAATCCCATCAATCGAATCATTTTTTCGAGAAATACGAGACATCTAAGTCGTGCAAGTAAAGAGATCTATTCATTGATAAGAAAAAGAAAAAATGTGAACGGTGATTGGATTGATGATAAAGTAGAATCCTGGGTCGCGAACAGCGATTCGATTGATGATGAAGAAAGAGAATTCTTGGTTCAGTTCTCCACCTTAACGACAGAAAAAAGGATTGAGAAAATTCTATTGAGTCTGACTCATAGTGATCCTTTATCAAAGAATGACTCTGGTTATCAAATGATTGAACAACCGGGATCAATTTACTTACGATACTTAGTTGACATTCATAAAAAATATCTAATGAATTATGAGTTCAATGGATCCTGTTTAGCAGAATGACGGATATTCTTTGCTCATTATCAGACAATCACCTATTCACAAACCTCGTGTGGGGCTAATAGTTTTCATTTCGCATCTCATGGAAAACCCTTTTCGCTCCGCTTAACCCTATCCCCCTCTAGGGGTATTTTAGTGATAGGTTCTATAGGAACTGGACGATCCTGTTTGGTCAAATACCTAGCTACAAACTCCTATCTTCCTTTCATTACGGTATTTTCGAACAGGTTCCTGGATGACAAGCCTCATGATGATATCGATGATAGTGATGATATCGATATTGATGATAGTGACGATATTGATGATGACCTTGATACGGAGCCGCTAACTATAACGAATGTGCTA
>JANAVB010022596.1:7993065-8008065 GCA_029216955.1 Iris pallida | reverse complement strand
TTTGGAGCAAAACAATTCGAATTAGGCTCGGTCAACCGGAATATGTATTATCCATATGGGAGATCTTCCAATTGAGAAGATCCATCGACCTGAGACGAAGAGAAAGGTCTATTTTCTTTAGTTATTCAGTTAAACCAATGATTTGTTATTGGAACATATAGCAACAACCATTTCATTGGACATGCGTATTTTTTATTTTCCGATGGATTTCCATGGTTTCATTAATGGAAATTGTTTGATGTAGTGAGTAATAGGCTCTGGTTGTTCACCGTTCAAGAATTCTTGTTTAGGCAGTTCATATCATCCATACATAGTGTTTTGATCTAAGATTTCAATTCTTCTATGCTTCAGCAGTAGCATATTGTTCCATGGAGCTAAGGTCCAAAATATGGAATAAACAAGTGTTTCCATGACTCTACCACCCGGCCAATTCTGTTCCGCTTAATCCCTTTTTCATGGCCACATATCTTTACGGCTAAGGAATGGGAAATCTTTCTCCTGTTACATGAATCAAATGTTTCATTTCATCCGGGAAAAGCCATCTCTTTCTCAACAATGTCTTTTTCATTTGATCCAACAGCGTTCCGTTAGATAGGAAGAGATTTGATAAATACTGATAACTCTCGGATAGAGTATTAGAACGAAAAGGTCCATTAGATAATGAACTATTGGTGCTAAGCCATCTCTGGCGATGAATCAACAATTCGAAGTGCTTTTCTTGCGTATTCTTGATGAACCAGCATTTATATATAGATATAGATGCAGGAAGATTTGTTTGGGAAGTAAGAATCCCCTTTAACATCTCTTCATCTGCAAAGAATTTTCGACGTGAAAACACAGAGACAAAGGGCTGATCTTTAAATAGGAAAAAGAATGGATCCGCAGGGTCCCAAATACATTGGCTTATTCGAAAAAAGCCTTGTTCTTTGGAAGATCTATCTCGTGTCTGGTACTGCATGGTTCCACTCTGCAAGAACTCCGAATCATTCTCTTTAAGTTCATCCTCTTTATGATAAAGGATCCCCTTGCCCCGAAAGGGCCCGGCCCAATAAGGAAATCCCAATTCAGTGGGCCTTTCGATACAATCAAATAGATTGCCACAAGGGCGCCATATTCTAGGAGCCCAAACTATGTGATTGAATAAATCCTCCTCTATCTGTTGCGGGTCGAGGGCTCCTTCCCCTTCTTCAAACTCCGATTCGTATTTTTCATATAAAAATCTTTAAAAAAAATCCTAACTATTCCATATTATCGATTGGAGACAGATGTGTAGAAGAAACAGTATACTGATAAAAAAATTTGTTCCAAAATTAAAAGAGCGATTAGGTTGCAAAAATAAAGGATTTTTGACCCTCTTGTAATTATAACAAAGATAAACCACTCGGTTGGATAGAAGAAGAGAGGAAAAAGATCTGTTGAGTGGACTCCTCGTTTCCGGGGGTATATATTTTTTCTTACTATATACATAATAGATACCCTGTTTTGACCATATTGCACTATGAATTATGAAGTCTTACCATGCGCGGATTGTATCCATTGGGCAAATATAGGTTCGATCAAGATTTGTTTTTCCAGAGTACCAAAAGCGAGCATGACGTCATTATGAACATAAAGGCCCAAGGTATGGAACCCCAGAAACAGGCTGGCCCAACTTAAATGAGATATGATAGCTTCTTTATGGTCTAACATTCTTGCCAATACATTATCCTCATTTTGCTCTGGATTGTAATCTCTAATGAAGAATATAGCTCCATGAGCAAAAGCTCTTGTCATGATGAATCCTGCGATGTATTGGTGATGAGTATATAACGCAGCTTGAGTAGTAAAGTCTTGTGCTATGAATGCATAAGCAGGTAAAGAGTACATGTGTTGAGCTACTAAGGAAGTAATAACCCCTAAAGAGGCTAGGGCAAGACCTAATTGAAAAATGAATCAAATTTTTAATTGTGTCATAAAGACACTTATGCCCACGCCCTAATCGACCCCCCGGAGGAGTATGTGCTTCTAAAAGATCTTTGATACTGTGCCCAATCCCAAAGTTCTATACATATGACCAGCAACGAGAAAAATAAATGCAATAGCTAAATGATGATGAGCCATATTGGTCAGCCATAAGCTTCGCGTTTGTGGATGGAATCCCCCAAGAAGGGTTAGAATGGCTGTTCCCGCCCCTTGGGAGGTACCAAATAAATGACTACTTGAATCAGGGTTTTGGGCATAAAGATTCTACTGGCCCGTAAGAAGTGGTCCCAACCCTTGGGGATACAGTAATACGTCTAAGAAATTATTCCATCTGACGTACTCTCCCCTAGATTCTGGAATAGCCACATGAACTAAATGTCCTGTCCAAGCCAAGGAGCTTACTCCGAAAAGTCCTGACAAATGATGATTGAGACGAGATTCGGCATTTTTGAACCACGAAACGCTTGGTTTCCATTTGGGTTGTAGGTGTAACCAACTCGCTACTAAGGATATAGCAGAAGGAAATAATAAAAAAAGAGCTCCGGTATAAAGATCCTCATTGGTGCGTAATCCGATTGTATACCACCACTGATAAACACCGGAATAAGCGATATTCACTGGGCCGGTAGCACCTCCTCGAGTAAAGGCTTCTACGGCTGGTTGACCAAAATGAGGGTCCCAAATTGCATGAGCAATAGGTCTTACATGTAAAGGGTCCTGTATCCATGACTCAAAATTTCCTTGCCAAGCTACATGAAACAGATTTTCGGACGTCCACGGAAATATTATTGCTAACTGACCAAAGTGAGAAGCAAAAATGTTCTGATAAAGACGTTCCTCAGTAATATCATCATGACTCTCAAAGTCATGTGCGGTAGCAATACCAAACCAAATACGACGAGTAGTGGGGTCCTGAGCTAAACCTTGGCTAAACCTTGGAAATCTTAATGCCATAATGCCTTTCAAATCCTCCTAGCCATTATCCTACTGCAATAATTCTTGCTAAGAAGAATGCCCATGTTGTGGCAATTCCACCCAAAAGGTAATGGGTTACTCCTACAGCACGTCCTTGTACAATGCTCAAGGCTCTAGGCTGAGTAGCAGGAGCAACTTTTAATTTGTTATGAGCCCAAACGATGGATTCAATGAGTTCTTGCCAATAACCACGGCCGCTGAATAGAAACATTAAACTAAAAGCCAAAACAAAATGAGCACCTAAGAAAAAAAGACCATGTGCAGATAATGAAGAACCATAAGACTGAATTACCTGAGATGCCTGTGCCCATAAGAAATCCCGGAGCCACCCATTAATAGTAATAGAACTTTGTGCAAAGTTTCCTCCTGTGATATGAGTTACTACCCCTTGATCACTTATGGTACCCCAAACATCCGACTGCATTTTCCAACTGAAATGGAAAAATGACTACCGAAATTGCATTGTACATCCAGAATAGACCTAAGAAAACATGATCCCAGGCAGATACTTGACATGTCCCCCCTCTTCTCGGTCCATCACAAGGGAAACGAAAACCGAGATTTGCTTTATCAGGTATCAAACGGGAACTGCGAGCAAACAGAATACCTTTCAGTAGTATCAATACAGTTACATGTATCGTAAATGCATGAATGTGATGGACCAAAAAATCTGCAGTTCCTAATGGAATAGGTAATAAAGCTACTTTGCCGCCTACTGCTACTAACTCACCACCTCCCCAAGTTAAGCTAGTACTTGTTGCTGCACCGGGAGCTGTTACGCCAGGTGCTAAAGCATGGGTGTTTTGTACCCATTGAGCAAATACGGGTTGTAATTGTATAGTGGTATCTGAAAACATATCTTGGGGACATCCTAAAGCACTCATGGTATCATTATGAATATACAAGCCAAAACTGTGAAAACCTAGAAATATACATGCCCAGTTAAGGTGCGATATGATTGCATCGCGGTGCCTAAGGACACGATCTAATAGATCGTTGTATCGAGTAGTTGGATCGTAGTCTCTTACCATAAAAATGGCTGCATGTGTAGCAGCGCCAACTATGAGAAATCCGCCGATCCACATGTGATGTGTGAACAACGAAAGTTGTGTACCATAGTCAATAGCTAGGTATGGATAGGGCGGCATGGAATACATATGGTGAGCTACAACAATGGTTGAAGAACCTAACATAGCCAGATTAAGAGATAATTGAGCATGCCATGACGTTGTTAGGATTTCATAGAGGCCCTTATGACCCTGACCTGTAAATGGACCTTTATGAGCCTCTAAAATGTCTTTAAGGCCATGACCAATAGCCCAGTTGGTCCTATACATATGACCAGCGATCAAGAAAAGAATAGCAATAGCTAAATGATGATGTGCAATATCGCTCAGCCATAGACCTCATGTTATTGGATCTAATCCTCCACGAAATTAACTCAGAAAATCTGCGTATTTTGACCAATTCAAGGTAAAAAAGGGGGTTGCTCCCTCGGCAAAACTGGGATAAAGTTGAGCCAAAAGATCCCGATTCAAGATAAATTCATCAGGAAGTGGTATCTCTTTAGGATCAACTCCAGCATTGAGAAATTGGTTAATTGGTAAAGATACATGGATTTGGTGTCCCGCCCAAGAAAGAGACCCAAGTCCTAATAATCCCGCTAAATGGTGATTCAACATGGATTCTACGTCTTGGAACCAAGCCAATTTTGGGGCGGCTTTGTGATAATGGAACCAACCGGTAAAAAGCATTAATAATGCGGCATTCACTCCGATAACAGGAATAAAGAGAATCTGTGCTTACTAATACTGACTTTGGTAAACTAATTGCCCTACTTTCGCCACCTGACTTAGAAAAAAAACGTCTCATCCGTGGATTCAGATGCTCAAATGCTCTGGTTTGACGCTGCTTACCTTACGCCGGATGGTTCAATAGAGTCTATTGGGACTCCGGGGCAAGAAATACCCCCATCCGAAGTCTCTGGTCTAGCAGGTATTTTAGCCTATTCTTCTTTTGTCTCAGCATATCTTTCATCAGCAGAAGAAGAGAGATGAATTAATATATGTTCTAAAGTCACAAATATCATAAACATAAAGGGGGTTCCCATTACAGAATTGAAATCAGGAATTAAATACATTATAGGATCCGTTGTGTTTCTTTTTTTATAGTATGCCGCCACTCTGACTCGAACCGAGATGCTCTAGCACTGCTTCCTAAGAGCAGCGTGTCTACCGATTTCACCATGGCGGCTTACTTGAAATAATAATAGTTAATCCATGTTAAATCGTCGAGATTAAAGGATTCTATATGGTTTAGGAAACATTAGAATTGATGAATTGAATAAAGGATGCTTGAAATTTATATTTGAATCCTCAATAAGCCTTAGTTAGTATCTTCGTAGGTTCTGTTTTAACAATCTATTTTTATGTACTATATACTAAGTATTCCCGGAACAGTTGGAATTTCAAAGTTTTGTTCTAAATCAAGGTATAAACTCCTGAGTTTCCCCTTTTTCCATTTTTTTATTATTCATTTTAAATCCATGAAATCGGATAAATTAAATGAAAAACGAATTGAATCGTAAAAACAAAAAAAATAGATTTCCTCTGGTAATTATTCCAAAAAAAGACTGCTGATTCCGCAACAAAACCACTCATCCCCGGCAATGCAAGAGAGGCCATCGGGAAACTACTAAACATGGTAAATATTTTTGGCATTGGAATAGATATCCCACCCATTTCGTCGAGATAAATAAGACGTATTCTATCACAACCCGTTCCCACTAAGAAAAAAAGTGCAGCACCAATAAATCCATGAGAGAGTATTTGTTTTTGGTCTTCCAATATCAATAGGTTGATTGTTTCGCTCCTGTATCTTCCAAAAGGGAAAAAGATTTCTGAGAGTTATTTCATGGATCCGCAAGAGAGTACTTGGGTTCTTCCAATAAATCAAAAATGTATCATGCCTGAATCTAACCGGGAATATGAGTCGAAGCACTAACAAGAATATTTCTAGTGGAACATCTTTCACAATCCCTGGAGAGAGAGTTCTCTAATAGACCGAGGGATAAGTAATTCGACTCATTCACATGCAGATCATGAATGTTTGGAATCCATATTATGCAAGGAGACATTGCTTTTGCTAATTCGAATTGAAGGGTGATATCAAATTGGTCTACTTTCGGCGTCATATACATAGTTAGCACATTCGTTATAGTTAGCGGCTCCGTATCAAGGTCATCATCAATATCGTCACTATCATCAGGGCAGACTTATAGACATTACCATATATCTACCATGACCCTCCAATCCATCTTTTTTTTTCACAATTTCGTAAGTCTATCTTTCCCCCTACAACTCTAATCGTATATACATACGTATTTGTATCTATTATGTTCCCCAACCAAGAACCGAGTAGATTATCTTGAACCGTGCATTTCCAGAATTGGGATAATCTAAAAAAAAAGACTATTTCGAAAGCTAATCAATGATGACCTTCCATGGATTCCCCTATATAAGCCGCGGCTAAAGTTGCAAAAATAAGAGCTTGAATACCACTTGTAAATAATCCAAGAAACATAACAGGTATAGGAACTACTAAAGGTACTAAAGAAACAAGAACAACAACTACTAATTCATCAGCCAATATATTCCCAAAAAGTCGAAAACTAAGAGATAGGGGTTTTGTGAAATCTTCTAGGATGTTAATTGGTAAAAGTATTGGGGTTGGTTGAATGTATTTCCCGAAATAACCTAATTCTTTTTTGGTCAGACCCGCATAAAAATATGCCACTGACGTCGGTAAAGCTAAAGCAACAGTAGTGTTTATATCATTTGTGGGGGCGGCTAACTCCCCATGAGGTAATTGTATGACTTTCCAAGGTAAAAGGGCACCCGGCCAGTTAGAAACAAAAATAAATAGGAACATAGTTCCAATAAAGGGAACCCAGGGACCATATTCTTCTCCAATCTGAGTCTTGCTCAAGTCTCGAATAAATTCAAGAACATATTCGAAGAAATTTTGACCGTCGGTCGGAATGGTTTGTGGATTTCGAACGGCTATGATGACTGAACCTAATAAGATAGCAATTACGACCCAAGAAGTGATAAGTACTTGGGCATGAATTTGTAAACCTCCTATTTGCCAATATAAATGTTGGCCTACTTCTACACCTGATATATCATATAATCCTTTGAGCGTTTTAATGGAACATGGTATAGCATTCATATTGTCCTCGGACAGAAGTCAACTTAAAAAAAGGAATTATTTTGATTCAACCATCTCTTTCTCAACTCATCTCTACTTTAATCATTAATCATATATTTAGGATATCAAGAAATCACATAAAAAAAAAAGATAAATATCCCCATTTTTTTTTAATCCAAGACAAGAATAGCAACCAATTCAATAAATCTATGAAGTTCCCGACTAATTAACTAATCTTATTATTCTTAATCATAACATAATCATAATCAACAACTTCTTATATAGCTAGAACGACCCTTACAAATTGCGGATACTAATTTATTAAGAATCAATCGAATTGAAGCTATAGCGTCATCGTTGGCTGGAATCGAAATATCTGCGAGATCTGGGTCACAATTTGTATCAATTAAACAAATTGTTGGAATCCCCAAAATGATACATTCCCGAAGGGCCGTATATTCTTCTTGCTGATCGACGATGATTACAATATCGGGCAACCCCGTCATATATTTGATCCCACCCAGATATGTTTGTAAAGTAGATAATTTTCTCTTCAACATTGCAGCATCTCTTTTGGGGAGACCATTAAGTTTCCCCATCTTTTGTTCTGCTCTTAAATCCCTAAACTTATGCACTCTCGTTTCTGTAGTAGACCAATTCGTTGACATACCACCAAGCCATTTTTTATTAACATAATGACATCGAGCCCTTATTGCAGCTGATGCTACTGAATCTGCTGCTTTATTTTTGGTACCAACTATTAAGAAATTTTTTCCTCCACTTGCTGCATCAAAAACTAAATCACAGGCTTCTGATAAAAAACGAGCAGTTATAGTAAGATTTGTAATATGAATACCTTTACGCTTTGCAGAGATGTAAGGGGCCATTCTAGGATTCCATTTCTTAGTACCATGACCAAAATGAACTCCTGCTTCCATCATCTCTTCTAAATTGATGTTCCAATATCTTCTTGTCATTTTTTCCCGCACTTTCTCTTTTTTTTGAACAAATAAAAAATTGTTCCGACGGAACCTTCTACCGGGATTGACCGTTGATACACAGCCCCAACCATTCATTTTTATTATTAATATTTCATTTTATTTATTACCAAATCAATAAATAGAAAGTCAAAAGAAAGAATGAATCTACCCTTACCTTAGGAATTATGAAATCGCGTAAATGATTTTTTTGGTGTCTCATGGAAATTGTTTGGGACGCAAGAAAAAAAAATTATCTATGATGTAACAAAATATCTCTCATTTCCAACTCGAATAGATTTTGATTTTGGATTTCCAAATGAATGTTCTTGTCTTGCCTTGAGTGGTACACTAATTTTTGGAATCCGGTACCGACAGGGATAATCCCCCCCAGAACAACATTCTCTTTCAGGCCCTTCAACCAATCAATACGGCCTCGTAGAGCAGCTTTTGCTAAAACTCTAGCAGTTTCTTGAAAACTTGCTTCGGATATGAAACTTTGAGTATTCAGGGATGCCTTCGTTATTCCCAATAAGATTGCCCTATAACAGATTGCTTCGTCCAAAGCACACCCTGCTCGTTCCGCTCGCAACAATCCGATTAATTCTCCAGGTAAAAAAACATTAGACATTCCATCTTCTGAAACCAACACCTTTGATGTTACTTGACGTACAATAATCTCTATATGTCTATTATGAATCTGCACCCCCTGGGATCGATAAACCATTTGAATCTTATTAACCAAAGAGATACGACTTTGGGCTATGGTTAGCTCAGCTCCAATCAAGAATCCCCAGGGGATTCCAAGAATTTTTGGTATATGTTCGTTCCAACTTTCAACTCTCCTTTCAAGGTTCATCGATATTGAACCAACCGAACGCACTTCTAAGATTTGTTCCACTTTTGGAAGACCCTGTGTTATGTCACCAGATCGCGATTTTTCATATACCAAAATTTTGTTGAAAAAATTTCTTTTGTAATTCCTTACATAAGGACTCAGAAAATACTGGATCCCCACCCACGCAAGCAAATTGTTGATAAAACTCCAAAATAGCATTTTCTTTTGACCCTATTTTTTTTCTCCTTATCATTCGAGAAAGACAAGAAAATTTCAGGGTAACAAACATTATCTAGAATATCTCTTAGATTCGAACCCATAGCTGATGATAGAACTAGAATAGATATTTTTTTTCCTACTTACACGTGCCCATATCCTTGTTCTTTTATCAATCTCTAACTCTGATCTTCCTCCCCAATCTGATATTATAGTGCTGGTATAGACAGAAATTCCGTTATGATCCAATTCGGAACGGTAGTAAATACCCGGACTTTGCAATATTTGATTGATCACAATTCTGTATATTCCATTTACTATAGAGGTTCCCAGAGAATTCATTAAAGGAATGTTTCCAATAAAAACCATTTGTTGTTGCATTTCTCTACTGGTTTTCCAAATTAATCCCGCGGGTACATATAATTCAGAAGAATATGTGAGCGATTCATACACAGCATCTCTTTCTTTTATTAAGGGCTCTACCAATTGATATCTTTCCATAAATAATTGAAATTCCATTTCTTGATCTCTATCTTCAATTTTTGGAAATTTATGAAATTCTTCCGCCAAGCCCCGATTAATGAACCTACAAAATCCCTCAAATTGTATCTGACTAAATCCAGGTATTGTGGACATTCCCTCATTTCCATTACGGAGCATCTTAATCTTAAGTTTCCTCTTTATTGAAAAAATACCATTATTGGTTCACTATTCATCGAACCGTACGGATACGGATCGATCTCGCAATGATGGAATGTATATTTTGTTTACTGAATCACATGAAATTTTAACCAACTCCATATATGTATTTCATACGTATGAACGGAGACGGGGCAGAGAAATGAAGAGCATTTTTGACGCAAATTCGAATTTGCGACAAGTACAAATAGAAAAAAAATGGAAAAAACCTTCTTGGAAAAAAAATTCTGTCACTTACACTTATGGAGTCTTGTCTAGAATATCAAAATGGATCCAATTTCTACCTATTATTATGATATTACAATGAGATTGGGTACCAAAAAAATAAATGGATTCGGGATAAAATCTCCTCTCTATGAATGAGATAAAGACAGAATAATCAGAAATGGAGTTTCCTTTTTTTTTAGCACACTTCATTTCACATGTTCAAAAAAAATTCGTGGATTCTTTTTGGTAGTAGAATTGATGGAATACGATTGAATTCTGTAATATATATTATTATAATATAAAAAAAGTCGTATTTGTTAAGTAATTGCCAATATGGTTATCGAGTTATCCGTATATCATACCTGTTATCATAATTTCACTTGGGGCAACACGGGTCACACTCTATCAAAATTCCTGTTTTTTTTCTATTCAATATATTCAATGAAAAATTCAAGGACGACGATTTTCTCTGGCATTACGACCTTTACCACAACGATGTTGTCCATAGATCAAATTTTTTGGTGGATTGGATTTCACTTGACTGTCTACGGCTCCATTGCGTGTGCTCGGGGTAGAAGTTTTGTATAAATGTATCGCCGTGTTATTAAGTATTTTGCTTTAAGTTCTTTTCTCTATAAGAGGTGGAATAGAATAACCTGGTTGAAGCGTAATGATCATACGTTTGTAATGCATTGTATGTCATAATAGGTCCCATCCTTCTACCCTTTCCCGGGAGTCGATGACTATTCATAGCTATTACCTTGACACCAAAGAAGAGTTCGACCCAATGCTTTATTTCATACTTAATAACACGGCGATACATTTATACAAAACTTCTACCTCGAGCACACGCAATGGAGCCATAGACAGTCAAGTGAAATCCAATCCACCAAAAAATTTGATCTATGGACAGCATCGTTGTGGTAAAGGTCGTAATGCCAGAGGAATTATTACCGCAGGGCATAGAGGGGGAGGTCATAAGCGTCTATACCGTAAAATCGATTTTCGACGGAATGAAAAAGACATATCTGGTAGAATCGTAACCATAGAATACGACCCTAATCGAAATGCATACATTTGTCTCATACACTATAGGGATGGCAAGATTTTGTAAGAAAGGCAAATTACTCCGGCTTGGTTAAGTAAAGTACTGGCCGGGCCATTACATCACTTCTTTTGTTCTAATGAATTATTCATAGATCAAACAATTTCATTATGTAGGATTTGATATAAAATGAAAATTGTTATTGAAACAAGAACAGGGGCAATTTCCATTCCTGTGATAGAAGTGCTATAAATTCCGTTATGATCCAATTCGGAACGGTAGTAAATACCCGGACTTTGCAATATTTGATTGATCACAATTCTGTATATTCCATTTACTATAGAGGTTCCCAGAGAATTCATTAAAGGAATGTTTCCAATAAAAACCGTTTGTTGTTGCATTTCTCGACCGGTTTTCCAAATTAATCCCGCGGGTACATATAATTCAGAAGAATATGTGAGCGATTCTTACACAGCATCTCTTTCTTTTAACAAGGGCTCTACCAATTGATATCTTTCCACAAATAATTAAAATTCCATTTCTTGATCTCTATCTTCAATTTTTGGAAATTTATGAAATTCTTCCGCCAAGCCCCGATTAATGAACCTACAAAATCCCTCAAATTGTATCTGACTAAATCCAGGTATTGTGGACATTCCCTCATTTCCATTACGGAGCATCTTAATCTTAAGTTTCCTTTTTATTGAAAAAATACCATTATTGGTTCACTATTCATCGAACCGTACGGATACGGATCGATCTCGCAATGATGGAATGTATATTTTGTTTACTGAATCACATGAAATTTTAACCAACTCCATATATGTATTTCATACGTATGAACGGAGACGGGGCGGAGAAATGAAGAGCATTTTCGACGCAAATTCGAATTTGCGACAAGTACAAATAGAAAAAAATGGAAAAAACCTTCCTGGAAAAAAAATTCTGTCACTTACACTTATGGAGTCTTGTCTAGAATATCAAAATGGATCCAATTTCTACCGATTATTATGATATTACAATGAGATTGGGTACCAAAAAAATAAATGGATTCGAGATAAAATCTCCTCTCTATGAATGAGATAAAGACAGAATAATCAGAAATGGAGTTTCCTTTTTTTAGCACACTTCATTTCACATGTTCAAAAAAAATTCGTGGATTCTTTTTGGTAGTAGAATTGATGGAATACGATTGAATTCCGTAATATATATTATTATAATAAAAAAAGTCGTATTTGTTAAGTAAATGCCAATATGGTTATCGAGTTATCCGTATATCATACCTTTTATCATAATTTCACTTGGGGCAACACGGGTCAATTTTGAAAGAACTTATTGTCAGCCTCTTTCAGATATGAATATATCTGATTCAGAAGGGAAAAACTTGCATCTGTATCTCAGTTTCAATTCAAACATGGGTTTGATTCACACTCCATGTTCTGAGATACCATCCGGAAAGAGGAAAAACCGGAGTCTTTGTCTAAAGAAATGCGTTGAGAAAGGGCAGATGTATAGAACCTTTCAACGAGATAGTGCTTTTTCAAATCTCTCCAAATGGAATCTGTTCCAAACATATATGCCATGGTTCCTTACTTCGACAGGGTACAAATATCTAAATTTCACCCTTTTAGATACTTTTTCAGACCCATTGCCGATACTAAGTAGCAGTCCAAAATTTTTATCCATTTTTTATGATATTATGTATGGATCAGATATATCATGGCCAATTCCTCACAAGATTCTTCCACAATGGACTATGATATGTGAGATTTCGAATAAGTGTTTACAGAATCTTCTGTCCGAAGAAATGATTCATCGAAATAATGAGTCACCCGTTCCATCGATATGGGCACATCTGAGATCAAGAAATGCTCGGGAGTTTCTCTATTCAATCCTTTTCCTTCTTCTTGTTGCTGTATATCTCGTTCGTATGCATCTTCTCTTTGTTTCCCGAGCCTCTAGTGAGTTACAGACAGAGTTAGAAAAGATCAAATCTTTGATGATTCCATCATACATGATTGAGTTGCGAAAACTTCTGGATAGGTATCCTACATCTGAACTGAATTCTTTCTGGTTAAAGAATCTCTTTCTAGTTGCTCTGGAACAATTAGGAGATTCTCTGGAAGAAATACGGGGTTCTGCTTTTGGTGGCAACATGCTATTGGGTGGTGGTCCCGCTTATGGGGTCAAATCAATACGTTCTAAGAAGAAATATTTGAATATCAATCTCATCGATCTCATAAGTATCATACCAAATCCCATCAATCGAATCACTTTTTCGAGAAATACGAGACATCTAAGTCGTGCAAGTAAAGAGATCTATTCATTGATAAGAAAAAGAAAAAACGTGAACGGTGATTGGATTGATGATAAAGTAGAATCCTAGGGTCGCGAACAGCGATTCGATTGATGATGAAGAAAGAGAATTCTTGGTTCAGTTCTCCACCTTAACGACAGAAAAAAGGATTGAGAAAATTCTATTGAGTCTGACTCATAGTGATCCTTTATCAAAGAATGACTCTGGTTATCAAATGATTGAACAACCGGGATCAATTTACTTACGATACTTAGTTGACATTCATAAAAAGTATCTAATGAATTATGAGTTCAATGGATCCTGTTTAGCAGAAAGACGGATATTCTTTGCTCATTATCAGACAATCACTTATTCACAAACCTCGTGTGGGGCTAATAGTTTTCATTTCGCATCTCATGGAAAACCCTTTTCGCTCCGCTTAGCCCTATCCCCCTCTAGGGGTATTTTAGTGATAGGTTCTATAGGAACTGGACGATCCTGTTTGGTCAAATACCTAGCTACAAACTCCTATCTTCCTTTCATTACGGTATTTCCGAACAGGTTCCTGGATGACAAGCCTCATGATGATATCGATGATAGTGATGATATCGATATTGATGATAGTGACGATATTGATGATGACCTTGATACGGAGCCGCTAACTATAACGAATGTGCTAACTATGTATATGACGCCGAAAGTAGACCAATTTGATATCACCCTTCAATTCGAATTAGCAAAAGCAATGTCTCCTTGCATAATATGGATTCCGAACATTCATGATCTGCATGTGAATGAGTCGAATTACTTATCCCTCGGTCTATTAGAGAACTCTCTCTCCAGGGATTGTGAAAGATGTTCCACTAGAAATATTCTTGTTATTGCTTCGACTCATATTCCCCAAAAAGTGGATCCCGCTCTAATAGCTCCGAATAAATTAAATACATGCATTAAGATACGAAGGCTTCTTATTCCACAACAACGAAAGCACTTTTTCATTCTTTCATATACTAGGGGATTTCGCTTGGAAAAGAAGATGTTCCATACGAACGGATTCGGGTCCATAACCATGGGTTCCAATGCACGAGATCTTGTAGCACTTATCAATGAGGCCCTATCAATTAGTATTACACAGAAGAAATCAATTATAGAAACTAATACAATTAGATCAGCTCTTCATAGACAAACTTGGGATTTGCGATCCCAGGTAAGATCGGTTCAGGATCATGGGATCCTTTTCTATCAGATAGGAAGGGCTGTTGCACAAAATGTACTTCTAAGTAATTGCCCCATAGATCCTATATCTATCTATATGAAGAAGAAATCATGTAAGGAAGGGGATTCCTATTTGTACAAATGGTACTTCGAACTTGGAACGAGCATGAAGAAATTAACGATACTTCTTTATCTTTTGAGTTGTTCTGCCGGATCGGTCGCTCAAGATCTTTGGTCTTCACCCGGACCCGATGAAAAAAATGGGATCACTTCTTATGGATTCAGTTGAGAATGATTCGGATCTAGTTCATGGCCTATTAGAAGTAGAAGGCGCTCTGGTGGGATCCTCACGGACAGAAAA
>JANAVB010022596.1:7988065-7990565 GCA_029216955.1 Iris pallida | reverse complement strand
AACTAAGAAATAGGCCTAGAAGGTAAAAGAGGGTATCCTGAGCAATTGCAAGAATTGGGTTCATTGATATTCCAGGTATAGTAGATGCTATCACACATATAGTCATACTCCATTAGATGGAATTTGGTTCAGGCATTTGTTCATATAATCTTACTAAAGAAGGAGCCATTTTCATTGTTACTGTTCCAGCTATTAAAATTAGGTCTGCTTGCCTAGGACTCGATCTTGGTACCAATCCATAACGATCAAAGTCGAATCGCGAGCCTATTAATGAAGCAAATTCAATGAAACAACAACTAGTACCATATAGAAGAGGCCATAAACTGGAGAGTCTTGACCAATTCGAAAGATCATTCGATGTAGTTGAAATAACGAAATTGGAGGTTGTTTGGTCAAGTAACGGAAAATCAATCGAATTCATAACTGTCTCAATGTCATCTTTTACTTCCTTTTTTTGATTGTCTGAGTATTCAGCTAAGACCATTCCAATGCTCCTTTTCGCCATGCATAAACTGAACCAACAATTGGGATAAGCACAAAAATTAAAGCTTCCATAGAGACAGATACACCTAATACATCGAAACTCATTGCCCATGGATAAAGAAAGACGTTTCAACATCAAAAACAACAAAAACTAGAGCAAACATGTAATAGCGGATTCGAAATTGTAACCAAGCATCCCCCATGGGTTCTATACCCGATTCATAACTAGAGAGCTTCTCTTGTCCTTCACTAATCGGAGCTAAAACTCCGGAAATTACAAATGCCAAGATAGGAATAACGCCTGATATTATTAGAAATGCCCAGAAAATATCATATTCGTGAAGCATAAACATAAATGTACTCCTATTAAGGTGGAATAGGCTGAATTATTCGATTGGAATTTTCAATTCATCCGGAACTTCTTAGGCGAAACGAGAATTTCTTTTGATCAAATCAAACCGCATAGTTTAGAATTTTTTTGCTATAAGGCATGTCTTGTTTAAAGATTCATACAACGGAACCCCGCTTACATTTTTTTTTCATTAAAAAAAAATGCAATTTCAGTGGTCATATGGGTAAAATGGCTAAAGATTTCTAGCATATTCCATTCAAAGTATTCTTTTCATTAAAATGTGGAGGATCCTCATGTCTTCTATTGATTCGATAGTAAACATAATCTAATCTAATGCACCGAATTCCATTTTATTTCTTTTCCTTGTCCTAGATGAAAATTTTTATTTTCCTTAATTTATTTAATCCGTTGAGGTTCGAGGAACCTTTACATATAACAACTCATATCTTTCTATACAAAAAAAAAATGTGAAACTTGGAATCTGTACTATCCCGGCCCTCTCAGAAATAAAAAGAATCGAGTACTAAAGAAAAATCGCGATTGGGGATGAACAAAACTACTTGTTTGTTTTGTTACGGCAATAACACTTAGTAAAGTCAAACCGACGAATGATTTAGGTTTCGCTACAAAAAAGGTTTGTTTTAGAGCAAACCTACACTATATAATGAAAGATACCACAAAGTGGTAGAATCAACGGAATCGTAAATGATCCACATAAAATACTTATAATCTAATATAGAGGAAATGAAAACTAGATTAAACTAAAATAGAGAATGTCTACACAAAACAAAAATAGAATGTATTAGGGCTATACGGACTCGAACCGTAGACCTTCTCGGTAAAACAGATCAAACTGATTATTATCGAAATGATTCGAACTGTTTCAAAGACCCAACATGCATTTTTTTGCATTGGGCTCTTTCATCAACTGATGTAAATATCAGTTAGTCCACCATATTTTATCTTTACAGGAAAATAAGAGGATAATGAGATGGTTTCATGTTCTCTGATTCATTATTTGTATTTTGATACAGGAGCAATACCAAAGTGTTTCAAAGAAGCGTTACCTTGACTTAGGTCTGCCTCCGGCCTAGATCAACCTAAGTGAAATGGAATTTCTATCGCTCCGCTGCAAGAGTCAAATATGAAACTTCATACACCTTAAAGTTCATAGGACGAAAAGAGTTTCTTTTGAGGACCTTATACTCATTATGCCTAGCATTGAATGGACTGGGTATTTACCTTATCAATTATCAAATTAATGGTGGGTTCCATTTGATTGGGCACCTGAATTCGACCCCGAATCGGACCGAACCAAATATTTGTCAGGCTATTGTTCTCTTGTTCCCTCGAATCTATGGAGTAAGACATCGATTTCTCTTTCTCAATAAGAGAAATTATGTTCATTGCATAATGGGCTCCCTTGAAAAGCATTGGCGCACGTGTAAACGAGGTGCTCTACCTAACTGAGCTATAGCCCTTGTCATAGATATCTTAACATATGGATAATCTCTTGTCAAGATGGGTATTCCATGATACTACACGATAGCTCTCTGATCCGTTTTAATGGATTGGTATTGCTTAGAAATGATATTCCACCTATAATCCCCGAAGCGATGGGTCCTTTTTTTGTGATAATAAATAACCTACTTAACTCAGTGGTTA
>JANAVB010022596.1:7965565-7975565 GCA_029216955.1 Iris pallida | reverse complement strand
TTGAGTATCGAGGAGCAAAAGAATTTAGTCCAAAACACCAAATAAAAGTGGATCGGTTTTTTTTATTCCCGAAGAAGTGCATATCTTACCCGGAGCTTCGTCCATAATGGTACGGAACAATAGTATCATTGGAGTAGATACACGACTCGCTTTAAATACAAGAAGTCGAGTAGGTGGATTAGTCCGAGTGGAGAGAAGAAAAAAAAAGTATTGAACTGAAAATTTTTTCTGGAGATATTTATTTTCCTGGAGAGACAGATAAGATATCCAGGCACAGCGGCATTTTGATACCACCAGAACCGAAAATTTTTTTTTTAAGGAATCCAAAAAATGGAAAAATTGGATCTATGTCCAACGGATCACACCTACCAAAAAAAAGTATTTTGTTTCGGTTCGGCCCGTAGTTACATATGAAATGGCTGATGGGATCAATTTAACAAGACTTTTCCCTCAGGATCTCTTGCAGGAAAAAGACAATGTCCAACTTAGAGTTTTCAATTATATCCTTTATGGAAATGGAAAGTCAATTCGAGGAATTTATCACACAAGTATTCAATTGGTTCGGGCTTGCTTAGTATTGAACTGGGACCAAGAAGAAAATGGTTCTATAGAAGAGGTTCATGCTTCCTTTGTTGAGGTAAGGGCAAATGATCTGATTCGCGATTTCATAAGAATTGAGTTAGTCAAGTCTACGACTTCGTATACCGAAAAAAGGTATGCTACGGCGGGTTCGGGATTAATTCCCGAGAATCGATTAGATCGTACCAATATCAATCCTTTTTTTCCAAGGCGAAGATTCAATAATTTACCCAACATCAAGGAACTATCGGTACGTTGTTGAATCAATATAAGGAATGTAAGTCTTTGATAATTTTGTCATCATTCAATTGTTCTCGAGTTAGTTCATTCAACGTCAACGGTTTGAAATATAACAATGATGTGACAACATGGTTGGACCCCGTAAACCCAATAAGGGATTGGTTTGGCCCCTTAGGTACTATTGCACCTAAAATAGTGAATTTTTATTCATCTTTTCATTTAATAACTCATAATCAGATCTTGTTAAATAAATAATTGAAACTTGACAATTTGAAACAGACTTTCCAAGTACTTCAAGTATTTCATTGCTATATAATATTTGAAAATAAAAGGATTTATACGGGTGATGACATCATTTTGACTCCACTCTATTTATATTGGTACTTTATCGAAATTGGTTTTTGGGAAGAGACATCCGCAATAATGAGCCTTGGGCAATTTCTTTGTGAAAATATATGTCTATTTCAAGATGGATCATACATAAAAAAATCAGGTCAAATTTTAATTATTGATATTGACTCTTTAGTTATAAGATCAGCTAAGCCCTATTTGGCTACTCCAGGAGCAACGGTTCATGGACATTATGGGAAAACCCTTTATGAAGGAGATACATTAGTTACATTTATATATGAAAAATCGTGATCTGGTGACATAACACAGGGTCTTCCAAAAGTGGAACAAATCTTAGAAGTGCGTTCGGTTGATTCAATATCGATGAACCTTGAAAGGAGAGTTGAAAGTTGGAACGAACATATACCAAAAATTCTTGGAATCCCCTGGGGATTCTTGATTGGAGCTGAGCTAACCATAACCCAAAGTCGTATCTCTTTGGTTAATAAGATTCAAAAGGTTTATCGATCCCAGGGGGTGCAGATTCATAATAGACATATAGAGATTATTGTACGTCAAGTAACATCAAAGGTGTTGGTTTCAGAAGATGGAATGTCTAATTTTTTTACCTGGAGAATTAATCGGATTGTTGCGAGCGGAACGAGCAGGGCGTGCTTTGGACGAAGCAATCTGTTATAGGGCAATCTTATTGGGAATAACGAAGGCATCCCTGAATACTCAAAGTTTCATATCCGAAGCAAGTTTTCAAAAAACTGCTAGAGTTTTAGCAAAAGCTGCTCTATGAGGCCGTATTGATTGGTTGAAGGGCCTGAAAGAGAATGTTGTTCTTGGGGGGATTATCCCTGTCGGTACCGGATTCCAAAAATTAGTGTACCACTCAAGGCAAGACATGAACATTCATTTGGAAATCCAAAATCAAAATCTATTCGAGTTGGATATATATATATATATATATATATATATATATATATATATATATATATATATATATATATATATATATATATATATATTTGGATATATATATATATATATATATATATATATATATATATATATATATATATATATATCAACCTTACAAGCCTAAGCCTAAATTGTTTTGTGCAACTAAGGGAATGTTTGATAAATTTTGGCAACATCAAACCCCTGTTGAACCTAAAAAGTTTCAAGAACAGTTTCATTGTCTTTGTAGTAAAATGGTAAGTCGACAACAAATACTTCCAACCTCTTTCTCTTCCACCCCTTACTTATGGGTCCCACCGGGTTCCACCTCTACTCTCATCCCATGCTACATACGCTCCACCCGACCCCACGAGTTTTACCTCTCCTCCAATCGAAGCCTTACACGTGGCGCTTGTAAGAGGATTGTAAGTATTTGGTTGTAGGTTGTAGGCATAGCAAAGCTGTTGTGGCACAACGAAAATAAACCCAAAAAAATCAGAGAAAATTCACAACCACAAAGACAATGATTTACGCGGTTCGGCCAAGATGCCTACTTCCACAAATGAGGGTGATTTAGTTCCACTATGAAGAAGAAAAGAAATTACAATAGCTCTCAACACTTCTCTCCTTACACTCAAGAACTCGATCTCTATCACAAAGATAGAAAGAAAAAAAAAATCTCTCAAATTTTTGTGTTGAACTTATTCAACAACTTTAACTCTCTTGTGTTGAACTTATTTAACAACTTGAGCACAATGAGATGTGTAAAGGAGCACCCGTAGACCCCTTTATATAGCATAAAAAATACAATCCTATGTAGGATTACCACACATAATCAAATCCAACCTTATATAGGATTACCATATATGTAGGATTACCACATATATGGTCAAATCCAATCTTATATAGGATTACCATATATATGGTCAAAAAAGTTCATGTGCCTATTTTTGGACATATTTCTTCATATTTCCACCTCGACAAGCTTTTGCCACAAAATCGAGCCAACACTTCTCCACCGCACAGCTTCACCAAGTCAACCACTCGTCAAGGGCTCTCAAACAATTGGTAGGACATGGAGCAAGTCAAAGCAATGTAGGAACTTAGCTCCAGGAACAACCTTAGTCAACATATCAGCGGGGTTGTCCTTGGTATGCACCTTTTCAAATGCAATATCACTGTCTTCAATGAAGTGGTAGCGAACATAAATATGCTTGGTCCTTGCATGATGGACTTCATTCTTTGCCAAGTGGATAACAGTCATACTATCACAATGTACATCAACTACATCCTGCTTCACCCCCAAGTCATTAATCAAACCACGAAGCCATAGGCCTTCTTTCACTGCCTCTGTTACCGCCATATACTTTGCTTCCGTAGTCGATAGTGCAACCGTAACCTGCAACATAGACCTCCAACTGACTGGTACACAATGTAAAATAAACACGTACGCAGTAGTTGACCTGCACCTATCCAGATCACCAGCATAGTCTGAATCCACATATCCACTGACTTGACTAAAGTCTCCACCAAAGTGTAATCTCACATCAGTGGTGCCCTTCAAGTACCTGAATATCCACTTCACAGCCTCCCAGTACTTATTTTCTGGATTAGCCATAAAGCGACTAACCACACTTACGGCTTGTGCAATGTCTGGTCAAGTGTACATCATAACATACATTAAGCTGCCAACTGCACTCGCATAAGGAAGTCGAGCCATGTGCTCCTTCTCCTCATTTATAGTAGGGGATAACTTGGATGAGAGCCTAAAGTGGCTAGCCAAGGGTGTAGAAACAATCTTTGCATCTTCCATACCAAAACGAGCAATGATCTTCTCAATGTACGACTTCTGAGACAAAGACAATTTTCGTTTCTTCCTCTCCCTTTTAATCTCTACCCCCAAAATCTTCTTGGCTCCACCCAAGTCTTTCATCTCAAACTCCGAGCTAAGTTGAGATTTCAGTTTATCTATCTCTACCATGCTTTTTGAGGAAATAAGCATATCATCCACATAAAGCAATTAGATAGATATAGTCTCCACCACGGAGTCTATGAAAGTAGTCACAACAATCATACTTCAGGTGAAATCATACCGTGTCATAAAGGTTTCAACTGCTTGTACCACTGTCGAGGTGAATGCTTCAACTCGTACAACGATTTTTTAACAAACACACATGATTTTCCTTGCCAACCACCTTGAAGCCCTCCAGTTGATGCATATAAATTTTTTCGTCAAGATCGACATGCAAGAATGTTGTCTTCACATCGAGTTGCTCTAACTCGAGATCATGATGAGCTACCAAGCTCAACAATACGCGAATAGAAGTATGCTTGACCACCGGAGAAAAGATCTCATTGTAGTCCACTCCCTTCTTCTGCGCGAAGCCCTTTGCCACTAATCTTGCCTTGAACCGAGTGCCACCTGACTCTGGAGAAACTTTCTTCTTTTTGTACACCCACTTGCAGCCTATAGCCTTCTTGCCTTTGGGGAATGGAACCAAATCTCATGTACAATTTTGTGGAGAGACTCAATCTCTTCCTGCATAGCCACCATCCAGTTCTCGCTGCTAGTATCTTTGACCGCCTGTCTGAATGTGATAGGCTCGTCATCCTCCACTGGTAGTGCATATGCCACCACATTTAGCTTTCCATAATGCTTTACCGGTTCCTCAAATCCATACATTTGTACTGGCTTGACTGATCTCCTTGGCTTAGTGGTGGCCAAGGAATCTTACTGCAGGTGCTGCTCATCCTTTGGTTGTCGCTCTTGTGGGTCTTGATGAACATCTTCAGAAACCTCCACCTCATCTGATGCATCCTCAGATGACTCGATCTCAATTATTTGAGATTTGCTAGATACACCACCATCATTATCGGACTCACTCTTCGTGCTCGAAGCCAACACTGAAGACTCGTCGAATGTGACATCCCTGCTGATTAAGAACTTCTTATCCTGCAAGCAGTACAGACGGTAGCCCTTCACTCTTTTGTGCATATCCCAAGAATATTGTTTTCTTGGCTCTCGGGTCCAACTTACCCTCATTGACATGATAGTAAGCTTTGCATCCAAACACGCGCAAAGTGCTGTAATCTGCTGGTTTGCCGATCATCACCTTATATGGAGTCTTACAATCTATAGCCGAAGTTGGTGATCTATTAACCAAGTATCGCACCATGTGAGTAGCATCCGCCCACCATTCCTTGCCTAAATCGGTATTGGAGAGCATACATATTGCTTTCTCAAGCAAGGTTCGATTCATCCTCTCTGCTAACCCATTCTGCTGTGGTGTGTTCCTAACAGTCCAATGTTGAACGATACTTTCTTGAGCACAGAAATATTTGAAAGGTCCAAAGGTATATTCAGTACCATTATCAGACCTCATCGTCTTTACCTTTCTGCCCGTTCTGTTCTCCATTGTCGCTTTCCACTGCTTGAACTTTTTGAACACGTCATCCTTGGTTTTGATGAAATACAACCAAACATAACATGTATAATCATCAATAAAAATGACATAGTATCTTGCTCCATTCTTGGAAGGAATCCTGCTAGGTCTACATTTGTAAGCACATAGTCGAGAATACCTCTTGTCTTTTGCTTGCTTGTACTGAAGGTCACCCTGTGCTGCTTGCCATAAATGCAATGCTTACAAAATTCATACTTGGCTTCTTCAAGTTCTTCAGTAACCCTTGCTTGCTCAGTAAGGACAGGCCTTTCTCGCTCATATATCCAATCCGCATATGCCAAAGACGCGTGCTATCAGATAAATCAAATATACTGACTGCTAAAGTCCCAGTCACAGTGCTTCCTAATAAGATATAAAGGTTACCCTGTCGATGACCTTTCATCACCACCAAAGAACCATGAACAACCCGCAAGACTCCACCCTCGGCGACGAACTTGTTACCATTCGAGTCAAGCGTACCAAGAGAAATAAGATTTTTCTTGAGGTCGAAACATGTCTGACATCGGTAAAGTTCACACAATTCCATCATACATTTTTACCTTGATAGATCCAATTCCAATAGCTAGACATGCATTGTTGTTGCCCATCAACACAGAACCATCATCTGTCGCCTTGTAGGAAGAAAATCACTCCCTCATTAGATACATATGGTACGAGCATCCGGAATCGAGAATCCAATGGTCGCTCATGTTGTCATGTGCCACCGAAAAACAGACTCTGTCACTATCAGCTTCTGAAGCACAGTTTGCTTCATCACCTTCTCTCTCTGTCTTATTCTCCTTTTTCTTGTTCTTCTTCTTTGGATGAGAACACTTATTTGCATAATGTCCTTTCTCATTGCAGTTGAAGCACTTCACCTTCTCAATATGTGTTTTGGACTTGGACCTTGACCTTCTACTAAAAGATGCTTTATCGTTTGTCCTTCCTCTTACCGTCAAACCTTGGACTTGGCCTCCATCGTTTCCGCCATTAGATGCCAACCTCCGCACCTCATTAGACAATAAGGCACGCATAGCTTCTTCTACAGAAATTGAGTCCTTTCCGTACAATAACGTTTGAATAAGATTCTCATAAGAATCGGGCAAAGAAAATAATAGGATTAGCGCCAAACGATCATCTTCTTCATGTATGTCAACATCCTTCAAGTCGAAAATAATTCGATTAAATTTTGAAATATGATCCCGAATTGACGTACCTTCCTCCATCTCTAGTCTGTAGAGCGACTTTAACCTAAAGTCGGTTGGTGAGATTCTTCGTCATATAGAGTGATTCCAACTTTAACCAGAGCCCAGCGGCGGTGGTTTCGTCCTTCACAAAGTACACGACATCCCTTTCCAAACAAAGGCGAATAGCGACACATGCTTCGAGATCCATGTCATCCCAATCATCATCGGTCATGTCAGTGGGCTTCTTGGACTTTTTCCGTAAAGCTTTGTGAAGCTTTTGAGATATGAGAACGTCATTCATCTGGCTTTTCCAAAAGCCAAAATCATTTTTCCCATTGAACTTCTCAATTTCATACTTCCCGATCCTGCTTGATGGAGCCATATCAAGAATCCACCCAATTAACTTTCTCTGAGAACTTTATCGAAAAACTTTGCTAGATTCCCAAAGCTCTGATACCAATTTGTTGTGGCACAACGAAAATAAACCCAAAAAAATCAGAGAAAATTCACAACCACAAAGACAATGATTTACGTGGTTCGGCCAAGATGCTTACTTCCACAAACGAGGGTGATTTAGTTCCACTACGAAGAAGAAAAGAAATTACAATAGCTCTCAACACTTCTCTCCTTACACTCAAGAACTCGATCTCTATCACAAAGATAGAAAGAAAGAAAAAAAAACTCTCTCAAATTTTTGTGTTGAACTTATTCAACAACTTTAACTCTCTTGTGTTGAACTTATTCAACAACTTGAGCACAATGAGATGCGTAAAGGAGCACCCGTAGACCCCTTTATATAGCATAAAAAATACAATCCTATGTAGGATTACCACATATAATCAAATTCAATCTTATATAGGATTACTATATATGTAGGATTACCACATATATGGTCAAATCCAATCTTATATAGAATTACCATATATATGGTCAAAAAAGGTCATGGACCTATTTTTGGACATATTTCTTCAAAAGCTATTGTTTGTAAGTTGAAACAGCGAAACCTTCTAGGGTTAGGATTTCATTAGGCCATCAAAAGTTAAAACACATTTACGTTGGACGACCCAATAGTAAGTCCGACAAGACTTCGGACTTGGACAAGGCGACCCTTCTATGCTTAGGACAACCCTCCATATCCAACGTACCCTGCAAGAGGTCGTCGACCCCCAAGTACATAAAGAAGCGTCCCCACAAGAGGTTTGATCAAGGGACAACCAATCCAACCCCTCGGCGACCGATGGAGTCAGTAATTTTGTAACAGAACATGAGGAATATGAGGATACCGTATAGAGACATCCACTTAGTGGGAAAGAACTCTGGGAACGATGTCGTGGGAGGAGACGTCCATCTCCGTCCCTCTCGCGTACTTCTTCAATCTCTTGATCTCCTCGAGGCTCCCCGACTAGAAATTGGGCTCAGGTCCCCTCAGCCCCTGTTCCTTGAACCTTCGTGCCATTGCGTAGGGCTTCCATAGCAGGCTCACCAGGGCTCCCCAGAGGGCCGAGACCAGTGTCCCCAACAGAGCTCCCAGAATCAACTCGAGATGGTCCATATACCGATTCCTCCTCCTTCCTATCGTGTGTGTGCGTGTGAATGAAGTTCGAGTGGTACATATATTTATATTTCAATATGTAATTTTTTTTATTTTTTTAACGTGCAATGCACGTGGAAATAACTTAGTAATATATAAAGTCCTGATAAGGACATAGACTGCCGGATGAGATCATGGGTGATGCTAGCAAGGAGGGATTGACTTTTTGTTGCAAGCATCTCGGCATGTTTATAGCATTTGTAAGTGTATATTAGGGGTGGGCATACGGTTCTAAGACCCGCGGTTTCGATTCGATCTGAACCATAAAATGTCCAAATAAGTCGGTTCCTAAAATTTGGAATTTAAACGGGTCGGGCCGGGATGGGTCGTGTGACACTAACTGGACGGAACGGATCCTATTTTCAAAATAAACGGGGTCCCGGACCGACCCATTTCTAGGGATATGTAGGATTGCAAATGAGCGAAGCCGTTCGCGAGCTGCTCGAAGCTCGGCTCAATAAAAGCTCGTTTAAGCTCGGTTCGTTTATTAAACAAGCCGAGCTCAAGCTTCATTTTCGAGCTCGTTTAATTGACGAGCCAAGCTCAAGCTTAGAAGTACTCGGCTCGTTTGAGCTCGCGAGCTGACTCGTTTATGAGCTTGCGAGCTGGCTCATTTAGAAGCTCGTTTAACAGCTTGTTTAGAAGCTCGTTTGTTCTTTGTTGAATTATATATATATATATATATATATATATATATATATATATATATATATATATATATATATATATATATATATATATATATATTTGTGCATTATATATTTATATGTCCTTAATAATTGATATTAAGGAACTTTTTAATTAAATTTTTATAAATAAATTATTAATAATATAGGTACTTGAATTCAAACCTAACTAAATTGAAATCGAGCTTGTTAAGCTTGAAATCAAGTTTAATGAGCTTGAAATAAAGTTGAGCGAGCTTGAAATCAAGCTTAACGAGCTTGATTTTGAGCTTATCGAGCTTGATTTTGAGCTTATCGAGCTTGCTTATCAAGCCAAGCTCGAGCTCAAACCAAGCCAAGCTCAAGCTTAATATAAACAAGCTCAAGCTCTAAAATAAAAAATTTATCAAGCTCGAGCTCGAGCTTGAGCTCGATTAATTCCAGTCAAGCCAAGCTCAAGCTTACAAAAGCTTGGCTTGGCTTGGTTCGTTTGCAGCCCTAGGGATATGTATATTTTTTTTACCAATTTGGAATTTTTTGCTATTATAGTTTATACATAATAGAACAAGTTATTGTTTAGTAAACAAATTATAGAAATTTGGGGAGACATAAGACTTGTTTTGTTCTTATAAATAATAAAACATATATAAATGTTTACTATTCTAGAATTTTTTAAACTTTTTTTGGACCCGTGGGTCAGTCCGGTTCGGAACCGTTTCGAACGGGTCGAGCCCATTCCGATTCCAATATTTTTTGGACCCGTTATGTCTCGTCCCGCCAATTAACGGGTCTGGTCCGGGTCCATAAAATTTGGGCCCGGCCCGACCCGACCCGTTCCCACCCCTAGTGTATATTGTTTGAATATGAGTCCATTTTTGTTCATCCATCAAAACTAGGATATTTCTTCACCCTTTAATAAAGGATTGATATGTGTCAAATCCATTCAACATAGACCACTTTGAAAGTGGTTTTGTAAACATTCAAAATAATTTTGACTAG
>JANAVB010022596.1:7813065-7963065 GCA_029216955.1 Iris pallida | reverse complement strand
TTTATATAAATTTAAATCTAAGAATATATTTTTGAGCTCGATCTATTATCTACTAATGATGCTCCAATGACAAGTTGCAGCATCTTTGCAATAGCTTTCTAAGGACAAGTTAGAGCATCTTTTGGCCCTTTGTTTCAATTTTCTTTTGATGTGTAAATGTATTACTAATATTTTTCTTTTAGTGATGATGATATGTTCTACCAAATACAACCCTCAATTTGATCGAAATTGCTATGAGAACATAAAAGTATATAAAATTACACTCAAAGAGTTAAAACGTTCTTTAAAAGGACATTTTAATGTTTTAGGAAGAAAACGTTCTTTTGTTTACCTCATACCTACATATATAATCAGTCTCTCATTTAATTTTTCCACCCATAACATTTATTTTGTTCGCCCACCCACCGCGGTTGCTAAAGAGGTAACCGCAACGACCCCTCAACAACAATCGAACAGTGTGTGGTGTATGAACGTACCGATAGATTGTAATCTCTTTGGTTTGTAAATGTGGGTATGCTGCACATCAAGTTCAAATGCTACGTCTATGTATTGTTTTTAAGAGCATGATTAATTTCTAGTCTGTGGTCTTGTTATGAGCTTCTTATGGAATCTCTTATTGGTACATAACTGAATATTTGCATGTATGGTTGTGGATTCAGCTTATACTTTGATTTCTTAGGTTTTCAGTTAATACTTGGAAACTAGAGTTGCTTGATTATGTGACAAGGAAATCATCAACAAGAAAAACAATTACCACAACATCAAATCTCAATTGCTGCTGCATCAATCTATTTCTTCCTTTCAGCTCAATCAAGGGCTACCTCTTCATTTATGTTAGGTTCCTCAGCTTTTTAACAACTAAATCAGCTCACATTTTGGTAACCCTCATTCTAGAGCACCTTCTCATCTGCTCTTCCAACCCTCTCTCTTTTGTCAATTATTGTTGTGATGAATCAAAACTGATATTTAATTTAATAGCTCTGTTTATGCTAGGATTTCATTCCTTGCAATGCCTACTAGTTTGGTTGTTATTTATTAGGTCAGGTTTGGGTTCCAAATCTAGTTCCACATGTCAAACTTGGCAGCCTTCAAAACCTTTGGTTTGAACTTTTGTCCTCCTTGTTGGGAATCAACAAGGGAACCAGCAAGATAGATACCATTTCCAAACTGGAAGTGAAGGTCAAAGTGAAACGCAAAGTATATCTTTCCTGAATTTGAAAGATATTAGCACTTCAACTCTACTATCCTGATAACGTTTCGACGTCCCACCAACATGTCATCCAAATAGAGCAAAAAATATGAAGAAATTGTTCTCGGCAAAGTACTTCATAAACATACAGTTATCCGATGTCGTCCTGGCATAACCATGCTTTCACATAAACTATTCAAACTTCATATACTATTGTTGCGGAGCCTGTTTCAATCCATATAGACTCTTTTTCAACCGACATACCAAATGTGACTTGACCTTCTCACCAAAACCCTCGGGTTGTTCCATGTACAACTCTTCCTCCAAATCACCATGAAAGAATGACATCTTGATATCCATTTGTTAAACCTAGGGATGGCAATATCCCCCCGAATCCGACGGGAACCCGATTTTTTTATCCGATGGGGACGGGGATAGGGATTAAAAAAAAATTCGATCGGATTCGGGGACGGGTATGGGTATAGTACTCCCCGTCCCGATAAATCTCCGACCCCGATTACTTATATCCATATCCATATGTGCAACCCTTTGAAAATGGTATGTTCTCTTGATCTAACTAGTAATATATATATTTATTTTATGAAAAACATTATTAACATGCCATGTAGTTTTTTTGAATGAATTTTTTTTTTAAACTTATATAATATACATAAAAATTTGTTAATCGAACGAGAGACGGAGATGAGAAAATTCGGCCCCGAAAGTGCTAACGGGGCGGGGACGGGGACGGGGACGGAAAATGCATTATTTAACGGGGATGGGGATGGGGGTAAAAAATAAAACCCGACGGAGAATGGGGACGAGGATGGGAATTCAAACACTACTCGGGGATGGGGATGGGGGATATGGTCCCCGACCCCCCACCCGTCCCATTGCCATCCCTAGTTAAACCTCCAAAATAAAACATGTTGCCAAACCTAGCACCACAGGGATGGATGATAGCTTGATGACATGCGAAAAGATCTTATCAAAATTATTGCCTTTTCGCTGACTGTAGTCCTTGACTACCAGTCTCCGCTTTGTATCGCTAGAGGGTAGCATATTCTCCTTGCTTCAATCTATACACCTATAACGATTCTTCAAAGCCTTCTTGCCCTTATGCAACCACAAGTGTGATTGGCATGCAAAGAATGAAAGCACCCTAGAGGGACGGTGAATAGGGTCAAGCTCACTAATCAAGCACTAAACGATTGCAAATGGACAATTTAAAGATTAAAAGTGCAAGAGAAGAAGCAACAAAAATACTGACATCCGATGTATCCTGGTATCCTCCTTGGGACACTCCAGTCGCGGAACTCTCTCCGACTTTAATCCACTATTATCATAAATAGTACAACGTGAGCTTTGATTTGAAGACTCACCAACTTCTTACACGAGAGCTTTTATTCGAAGGCCTCTCCGAATTTAATACACGAGAGCTTTGATCTGAAGACTCTCCAACTTCACTAGAGCTTTGATATGAAGACTCTCCAACTTCAACCTCTTTACAAGATGGTTTTTGATCTTCTTACAACAAACATGAAGATATAAATTATACAACTCAAGAACACTCTAACACAATTTGTGGATGGCAAGTAAAAGCTTTGGTAGAGTTGTTTGTGGATGGACTTTAGTAGATATAAAACTTTTAAGCTCAAAGCATCAACCTTGAATGAAGGGGTTCAAGGCTATTTATAACCAAAGCAATGGAAAGTGCAAATAATACAACTTTCGGCCAGCTAACGGAAGATCCGTCGGATTTCCATGGAAGTTCATCGGATCATTCGCCTGCATATGACAACGGCTATAAAAAAAGACGTTGGGCTCACTGATGGGGCAGATCCGACCGTTGGATTCTGAACAAAAATAATTTAGATTATTCGTAGGATTTTCGCTAACGTCCATTGGATAATTGAAAGTTCACATAAGGTATTTTGTGTCCCATTCGGATCATATCCGTCGGATCATCTGCATGTCTGCCAAAAAGTGTCCTTGGTTTATTATCTACCTAGCTTTCGATTTTGTCATCCATTTCTTGTGTTTACAATTATTGCTAAGATTCATTAAAGACTCCAGATATACTTTAGCAAGTGCAGGCTTCCTCAGATTCTTAAAATGATGATAGCATGGCTTGAATTCTTCCCTTGGTAGATGATGGCTTTTGATGACTGTTGTCCAAAGATATCCAGATTGTAAAATTTGAATATCTTTCGGGAATTTTGCCCCCAAACCCCCACGAGGTCGCTGTCCCCTCGACCCTCGTCCGCTGATCGGGCAGCGGAACCTCCGAGTGCGTCGCTCCGGAGATGTCGTCGGGTGGTTCAGAGAAAGCTTGAGGAATACCGTCGTCTTTGGTCCACCATAATTTGTTCATTGCATATATCCATATTGATCTTTTATTGCTTTTCTGCAAATACATGTCAGACGAACAAAGCAATATACATTGTAGCAAGTATGATAAAATTAATGCTCACTAGGATTATGCTAAGTTTAAGTATAAATAATATAGTAATAGCATAAATATTAGTTATATCATAATGTTAAACTTAATCGAATAACCATAATAAAAAATATAGTTAGATCATTGGGCTAAAAATCTTCCCATATATATATATATATATATATATATATATATATATATATATATATATATATATATATTTTATATATATATATATATATATATATATAAAATAGGCGTCGCGTCTCTCTCTCCAAGATGTCTAAGCGAGGACGAGGAGGTTCCGCTGGGAACAAGTTCCGCATGTCCCTGGGTCTCCCGGTGGCGGCGACAGTGAACTGTGCCGACAACACCGGGGCCAAGAATCTGTACATCATTTCCGTGAAAGGGATCAAGGGCCGGCTCAACCGGCTCCCATCTGCCTGTGTTGGTGACATGGTGATGGCCACCGTCAAGAAGGGGAAGCCTGACCTGAGGAAGAAGGTCATGCCTGCTGTCATTGTCAGGCAGAGGAAGCCTTTCCGCCGAAAGGATGGCGTCTACATGTACTTTGAAGATAATGCGGGCGTTATTGTTAATCCTATGGGTGAAATGAAAGGCTCTGCAATTACTGGTCCCATTGGGAAGGAATGTGCTGATCTTTGGCCTAGAATTGCTAGTGCTGCCAATGCAATCGTATGATGTAATAGTTTCTGAACTCAAGATTTCATCAATATTTGTCTCTACCATAATTTTCTGGTGGATGAGTTTGTGTTGAGTTTGATAGATAATCCAGTTTTCTTATGTAGCATGAGGTATTTACTGTAGCCAAGCTATTTTGTTCAGCTTTAATGAGATTTAGTGACTATTGGAAGATTAGTCTGGCTGGTACTCTGCAATTATAGGTCCCATTGGAAAGGAATGTGCTTTGGCCTAGAATTGCTAGTGCTGCCAATGCAATCTTATGATGTAATAGTTTTTGAAACTCATGATTTCATCTATGTTGTCTCCAAATATCCATAGTTCTCGTTGAAATATATATATATATATATATATATATATATATATATATATATATAATAGCAAAATAGTGGCTTTTCCGCCTAAAATGTGACAGTAGAATAGTTAATAGGCTGCAAATAGTGGCCTAAAATGTGTCCACAATTAATGTATCCCAAAGTGGAAAATAAATGTAACAGTTAATTGGGATACATTAATTATGGCCTAAAATGTGGCAGTAGAATAGTTAATGCATACTTATTGGTAATTAAAATTGTTTACTTAACAATAGTTGATGCATCATGCCAATTAATGTTTTCCTGCCCAAAGTGAAAAATATAGCACTCTTTTGGGTTCCCAATTAAAATAGTGCCTCAAACTATTCTACTTCCATTCATTTGCAGATTCATTACATTCATTAACTATTAATTTTAGTACCAAAGAATGTGCTTTTGCTGGGTTTTCCATTGGGTTCCCAATAAGGCTGCGGTTTGGTTCCCATTTAAGGCTATTATTAAGCTTCTCTTTTTTGTCTATAAATAGATGAAAACATGTATTTGAATGTACAAATGTTTAACTTAGCCCACAAAATTCCTATGGCTCCATTTTTTCTCTCTTATTCGTGATGTGAGTCCTTCAAAAAACTTCAAGAATTTGAAGGTTCGGCTCGTGCGTCTCTATGAGGTAACTGGGTACGATATTTTCACATAACCAATATTTTATCATTAGTTCATTTAGAACAATACGTATTAAAATTATAATTTGTGAATTACATAGTTAATCCTGAGGATGATTACGTTGTTGAAGTTTAATCTAATCTTTTTTATGCTATTTTTTTTTCTTTTGTGTAAAAATTAAAAGATAGTTTTGTTATTTATTTTCCAAAAAAATAGTTACCAACTTTTGTTTCAATTTCACATGTGTCACTTTCCATTCCCAGAATACGTATTTTTAGAATGCATGTACTGTTTAAATGTAAATATTTTATATTTATCATGTATTGCTCTGTATTTAAATTCCTTTAATTTTATGTTAATTAATTTTCTGCAATTTTATTTCTGTACTTTACTTTCTGCTTTTATACTCTGCTTTAGCTTTGCTATGGGTTCGGCTCAGATTGGTTTATTTTCGGTTTTTGTTGGTTCATCATGAACCCAACCCCCCACCTACCACCACCTCATTTAAAGTTCCAAACTCTTTCTCTCTCTTCATTACTTCTTCTCATTTCTCTTCTTCTTCCTCATAACTCTCTCACCAACCTAGAAGAGATAGGCAAGTGCCAACTTGCTTCCAGATGGATCCCCATTATTATTGTTCCATCATCTTTCTTATTTGATTCTAAGTCTCTTTAGTACTTAGCATTTTCGATTTCCATGGTTTATTTGTTGTAGATCTAAATTTGTTACATTTTCGGGTTTCTTAGGTTTTGATCTAGTAAATTTTGTTATCTTCAAGTTTTGATGGTTTCATGTTGTAAAGAATTTCGTTCTACCCAATTTTGACCTATGGAAGTCCATATTTGGGCTAGGGATGAAGGATTTATGGAGCTTGGAAGCAATGGCTTCCATGGTTCTCTTCCATGGTTCTGTTCTCAGAAATTTGGAGAAGAAGAACTGTCACAGCCGCATTCCTCAGGTGCATGAGCTTATTTATTTCCCAATCGTTTTCTCAGGCGCATGAGATTATTTATTTCCCAATCGTTTCCCACAGCGCATGAGATTATTTATTTTCGAATCATTTCCCACAGCGCATGATATTATTTATTTCCCAATCATTCCTCAGGCGCATGATATTATTTATTTTCCAATCGTTTCCTCCGGCGCATGAGATTATTTATTTCCCAATCGTTTTCTACAGCGCATGAGATTATTTATTTTCCAATCATTTTTCACAGCGCATGATATTATTTATTTTCCAATTATTCCTCAGGCGCATGAGATTATTTATTTTTCAATCGTTTCCCACAGCGCATGAGATTATTTATTTCCCAATCATTTCCGCATGATACTATTTATTTCCCAATCATTCCTCAGGCACATGATATTATTTATTTTCCAATCATTTTCCACAGGCGCATGAGATTACTTATTTCCCAACCTTTCCCACAGCGCATGATATTTATTTTCCACAGCCGTATTCCTCAGGCGAATGAGCTTATTTATTTCCCAATCATTCCTCAGGCGCATGATATTATTTATTTTCTAATCATTTTTCACAGCGTATGAGATTATTTATTTTCCAATCATCCCTCAGCGCATGAGATTGTTTATTTTCCAACCTTTCCCACAGCGTATGAGATTATTTATTTTCCACTCGTTTCTCAGGCGCATGAGATTAATTATTTCCCAATCATTATTTTCCAATCATTATTTATTTCCTAATTTTTATTTCTCGAATTTGGTATTAATTAACATTGATTGTTATCTTGATTAATAATTGATCATGCGCTCCTAGATGGAACTAGGAGACTGGCTAGTCGTCTTATTGAATTAGATGGAATAAAACACGTTCATATTAACTATGAACTATTACAATCGATTGATCAATCCCGAATATTGGCATATGGATACATGCAGGCTACAATTTATTTATTTATTTTACGAAAGCAGCATGTGTACTCTATGGTCAAGACATCATTATTTCGTGGTTAGTTTTAATTGTTGCATTACGCTATGTAAGACCTACAACCTAACCGCACGGGTATCGTTGTAGAGTTGGGCATATCGTACTTTGCACGGAAATACTCATTCTGAATGACCATGATCCACGGCATGGAATTTCACTTAACATAGAGGCTACTAAGTTAAATAAAATAATGATTGCATGGATGGAATGGATCTCCGAGTTCTTACATGGCAGCCCTCTTGGGATTATTAGCGCCCAACAGGCCGGCTGGTTCCCACAGATACTGTAATTTTGCCACACGGACAGGGAGCGGTATCTGCTTATATTATTGTATATTGTATATTGATGACGGGCGTCCCGCTGGGACTCGTCTAATTCATGATTGGCACAATTGATTGATTTGATCGACTAGCCTTGCTTGTCCATAGTAAGAACTGAGAAATCTTTATTGCATAATTCCAGGATAACTTGGGACTCACAGTAGTAAGCCGTAGGAGTTGGATGGCCGTTTAAGCTGATTTGTTTGTGTACTGTACCTACTCTGTTACCTAACTGAGATGATCAGAGCATCGGGACATGACGGGCCAACTTCTGTCCTTGTTTGGTTGGGAGGTTGGATCGAAGTGTCGTGACATTATGTGAATCCTAGTAGCAAGCAGAGATCTATATATCCTATTCTCTTATTACTGGTTTTAACTCCTCATATCGTGCTTCCTTGCGGTACTTGCTATTAGAGGTCTAACCTCTCTGGTTTTGCATGGCCAGATTTAGAGCCGGTTCCCGAGGACTCAGCTTACCTCTACCTCCAAGATGGTCAATACTAGAGGAATGATCGCCGGAGGACTCGAGTGGGTTCCTTACTTTCCCGCTCGTTTTGTTACTTACTTTATATTTTGCCGTTTGGCACCGACATGTTAGTCGGATTGTCTTGTACTTACTTTTACATAATTGTAATTAAGTCAGACTGCAGCTGATAACAATTGTGTATATGTTGCTATATCATCTGGCTATGTTTTGTAAAGCCAGATCTCAAGAACATTTTGACTAAGCGTTTGGGATGCCTTATTGCTTTATCTTAAATGTTCTCTGTTATTGCTTCTTGTTTAAATGATTGAGACAATAGATGTGAAGTGACCATAGCGAGACTTTCATGTAGTATGCACCCCCTTGTCTTTTAGACAGCATTGATCGTATTATACGGTATTCATCTATCCATAATACGTAGCTGGCTGAGTCATTCCCCCGCTCTCTAGTATTCTGGTTCTGGGGCGTGACAAGGTTTTAGTGGTGGCCCATGCAGGTCTAATTTCAGACTTGTGGGGTGTTTTAATTTATAGGATGTCTCAATCACATATGTTTCCCCTTGATCTCCTGATTCATTATTCTCGATTCTAGCTTGACATTCTGGTATCCTTTGACTTCATTGATCTTTCCAGTCCGATCGTTTGATTATTCTCTTGTCCCTTTTCTTAGGGGCACCTCGTCCGCATCTGCCAGGACTGGACAACAAGAGCAACACGGACAACCTGACAATGTTGGTCAGCAACAAGGGCCGGTACTACCTCAAGAGAATATCCAAGAAGAAGTGATAGTGGAACCAGCAGCTGGACCGCAGTATCCGGATGTTCCACCACCACCAACAGTTTCACCTACCCCTGTGGAAGTAGGCACACCAGCCCTTCTGGAGATCATGAGAGGAATAATGGCTACTCAGCAACATCAGATGTTAGCCCAGCAGCGTATGCACGCTCAGTTGCAAGAGCAGAATGTGTTGCTCAACCAAGGATTGCAGACAGCTTTGGAAAGAGGGACAAGGACAGATTCAGGAGCGTCAGCCAGGTTTTGCAAGTACAACCCCCACCGTTTCGAGGGCACGGAGGATGCCATCTCAGCAGATGCGTGGCTTAAGGATATTGAGGCTATCTTGACATCCGCTAAGGTGCCGGCAGAAGAACGTGTGGATCAGATGAAGTTGTTACTTCAGGATCTCGTACGTGATTGGTGGGAATCAGAGAAAGTAGGCATCAGACGTCCTATTGCTTGGGACGATTTTACTGCAAGGTTCAAGACGAAGTACTATGGAGTTGTGGCGCAGTTTGAGCTGCAACAGAAGTTTATCAATCTTAGACAGGCTGGCAAGACGGTAGATGCTTTTGCAGCGGAGTTCTGCAGATTGAGTAGGTTCGCACCAGAGATGGTAGCCACAGAGAGCCAGAGGGCTATGAGGTTTCAGCAAGGGTTTCATCTTGAACTCTTGCAATTGATAGAGGGGCACAATTATCAGACTTTTGATGAGATATTGACGGCCACTCGGAGGCATGAGATCACCATTCAGAGGATCACGGCGAGGACTGGAGGTCAGAAGAGATCTCACGGTCAGATTGAAGGAGGTGGGGAAGCAGCGCCCCGAACAACAGCACCATCCCTTGGCATTCGCATTCACGATATGGCAATGCGAGGGCCAGCACCACCACCCAGGCAGCAGCAATAGCAACAGAGGAAGTACCTGCAACCCCCAGCGGGCTGCACTTATTGTGGGAAGATGGGGCACACTAGAGTTGTGTGTCGGGCATTGAACGGACTGTGTTTGATATGTGAGAATCCAGATCATCGGGTTACCACATGTCCCATGAATTCGAGGTCAAGAGGACCAGTGCAGTAATTTTCTGTTCTGCCAGCACCGAGGGCAGGGCAGTATCGAGGACCCGCAGTGGCAGTGAGACCATTGGCCCAGCGTCCGTTAATGCCACAGGCTCAGATGTTTCGGCAGCAGGGACCGCCGATGTAGCAACACCAGCATAGACCACCCCAGCTTCATCAAGGAAGGGGCCAGCGACAGCACCAGGCTAGGCCGCAGCATGGGAACCAGCAAGGAGGTCGAGGGCAGGCATTCATTCTGTCCTTGGAAGAGGTATTGGCATCGGAAGATGTTGTGGCAGGTAACATTCTCGTCGCCTCTTATCCCGCAGTAGCATTGTTTGATTCGGGAGCATCACACTCATTTATATCTGCACAATTTGCAACACAGCTAGGAATGAAGTTCGAGGTATTGCCAGGGAGGTTGAATATACTCACTGGCAATGGACTCGTAGGAGTTAGTAGAGTTATTCTAGCGTGTAGCGTTGTAGTTTGCGGGCATTCCTTACCCGCCCGGTTGATAGAATTTCCTGTTGGAAATTTCGACGTTATCTTAGGCATGGACTGGCTGAAAGACAGTCATGCGACAATAGATTGTCGTAGAGAGAGTGTATCTTTTGATATCCCAGGCATGAAGAGATTCACCTTAGTCAGATCAGAGGCAACTCAACAAGAGCAGGAAGTAATAACGACAATGGAAGAAGTTCAAGTTCCGAAGGTAGTTGAAGAGTTTCTGGACGCATTTCCTGAAGAACTTCCAGGTCTACCACCGGTTAGAGATATTGAGTTCAGCATAGAATTGGCACCTGGAACTAAACTGATATCAGATCGAGTTTACAGAATGGCGGATTCAGAGCAGGCCAAGGTATATCAGCACATATAGGAACTGAAGGAGAAGAAGTTCATCCAAGCTAGCATATCACCATGGGCAGCACCAGTGGTACTTGTGGAAAAGAAGGATGGGTCATCCAGATTGTACATCGATTATAGGAAGCTTAACGCAGCAACAGTGAAGAACAAGTACCCACTACCCAGGATCGACGACTTGTTTGATCAGTTGAGCAAAGCTAGAGTTTTCTCCAAGATAGATCTTCGTTCAGGGTATCATCAAGTGAGGGTTCGGAAGGAAGACATTCCCAAGACAGCATTCAGGTCGAAGTATGGGCATTATAAATTCTTAGTAATGCCGTTTGGTTTGACCAATGCTCCAGCAATCTTTATAGATTTAGTGAATCGCATCTTTATGTCGTACCTGGATCAGTTTGTCGTTGTATTTCTTGACGACATTCTCGTATATTCTGCCAGTGAAGAGGAGCATGAAGACCACCTCAGGAAAGTGTTACAGGTTCTGAGAGAGAACCAGTTGTATGCCAAGCTCAGCAAGTGTGAGTTTTGGTCGGATCATATTTCATTTTTGGATCATATCATATCAGGAGCTGGAGTAGCAGTGGATCCCAAGAAGGTAGAAGCAGTAGAGAGTTGGCCAGTACCCAAGACCGTAGCAGATGTGCGGAGTTTCTTGGGATTGGCAGGATATTACAGAAGATTTGTATCAGACTTTGCAAGGCTTTCAGCACCTATGACCCGCTTGACACGGAAGGATGTACCATTCGTCTGGTCGGCAGAATGCCAGACATCATTTGAGAATTTGAAGCAGAAGTTGATATCAGCGCCTATTCTTACATTGCCAGTTGGACCCGGAGGTTTTACCGTTTATTGTGATGCGTCAGGTAAAGGACTTGGATGTGTCCTCATGCAGCATGGGAAGGTGGTAGCGTATGCATCTAGGCAGTTTCGAGACCACGAGAAGAATTACCCAACTCATGACTTGGAGTTGGCGGCAGTAGTATTTGCTTTGAAGCTATGGAGGCATTACTTATATGGTGACCGAGTAGACATGTACACAGACCATAAAAATCTGAAGTACATCTTTACCCAGAAGGAACTGAACATGAGGCAGAGAAGATGGCTGGAGTTGATCAAGGATTACGACGTGGAGCTTCAGTATCATCCAGGTAAGGCTAATGTGGTAGCAGATGCTCTCAGCAGGAGAGGCAGCGCATTTATGTTAACAACACAGAAGTACATTTTAGAAGACCTTCAGGAGATGGGCATCGAGGTTATACTTCCTTATGATGTAGGAGTTCTGGCGAGTCTACAAGTTCAATCCGACTTGGTAGACAGGATCAAGGCAGCTCAGGCACAAGACCCAAAGATTCAGAAGCTTAGGACAGAATGAGAGTCAGGACTCAGGAAGGGGATGCAAATCCATGAGGATGGTACACTTAGGTTTGGATCACGTCTATGTGTGCCTAGCGGAGATATCAGACAGGAGGTTATGGCAGAAGCTCACAGCTCTCAGTATTCCATACACCCTGGAGGGACCAAGATGTACCAAGATATCAAGCAGCACTTCTGGTGGAACGGGATAAAGAGAGAGATAGCTAGATTCGTTTCCCGTTGCTTGGTATGTCAGCAAGTGAAGACAGAACAGCAGAGGCCAGCTGGGTTATTGCAACCACTTCCTATCCCGGAATGGAAGTGGGAACACATCACAATGGACTTTGTGACCGGTTTACCGAGATCACCAAGTGGTAAAGATGCTATTTGGGTGATAGTAGATCGGCTTACAAAGGTGGCGCACTTTTTTTCTTTCAGAGTAGGACAATCTACAGAAAGATTGGCAGAATTGTATATGCAACAGATAGTCAGGCAGCATGGAGTCCCAGTCAGTGTTGTGTGAGACAGAGATACCCATTTTACATCAAATTTTTGGAAGTGCTTACATCATAGCTTGGGTACCAAGTTAAGATTTAGCACGGCTTACCATCCCCAGACAGACGGGCAATCAGAAAGAATAATTCAGACTTTGGAAGACATGTTGCAAGCTTGCACTCTGGAATTTGGAGGATCTTGGGAAAGCCACATGCACTTAGTTGAGTTCTCATACAACAACAGTTATCAAGCCAGTATCCAGATGGCGCCATTTGAAGCACTATATGGTAAGAAGTATAGGTCGCCACTAGCATGGGATGATATCGGAGAGAGAAAGATGCTAGGCCCAGAAATGATTGTCCAGACCGTTGAAGTGGTTAAGGGAATTAGAGAGCGACTTCGAGTTGTACAGGATCGGCATCGTCATTGGGCAGACCAGCATCGTAGGCCGCTAGAGTTTTCTGTTGGGGACCACGTGTTCTTGTAGATCTCACCTACCCGTGGGGTCATTAGGTTTGGCGTTCGCGGGAAGTTGAGTCCGCGGTACGTGGGCCCATTTGTTATCCTTGATAGGATAGGCGATGTTGCTTATCGTTTATCTCTTCCACCTTTGTTACGAGAGGTACATGACGTGTTTCATGTATCTCATTTGCGAAGGTATGTATCGGACCCAAGCCATGTCCTTGATCATTCTGAGCTGGTTGTTGGTACCAACCTGTCTTACGAGGAACAGCCTGTGTCCATTTTGGACCGAAGAGAGAAAATACTCAAGAACCGAACAATTAGCCTTGTCCGGGTTGCTTGGGGTCATCACTCTTTAGGGGAGTCAACATGGAAACGTGAGGATGATATCCGATCACGGTATCCGCACCTGTTTGACTCACAAGGTATATCTCTCTCTATATACCTTGATTGTCTTAACTCCTCATGCTTGCCACCTTATGAGTAGAATTCCTTAATGTTGTAGATTGTTAGATGTAGATACATTACTTGTTATTATCATTGTAGAATGATTACTTACTTAAATTGCTTATACCTGGAGTAGTCCAGCTCTGATGTTTCTATCCTGCTTGGATTTGAAATTCTGAGGACGGAATTTTTCTAAGAAGGGTAGAGATGTCACTTCCCATTCCCAGAATACGTATTTTTAGAATGCATGTACTGTTTAAATGTAAATATTTTATATTTATCATGTATTGCTCTGTACTTAAATTTCTTTAATTTTATGTTAATTAATTTTCTTCAATTTTATTTCTGTACTTTACTTTCTGCTTTTATACTCTGCTTTAGCTTTGCTATGGGTTCGGCTCAGATTGGTTTATTTTCGGTTTTTGTTGGTTCATCATGAACCCAACCCCCCACCTACCACCACCTCATTTAAAGCCCCAAACTCTTTCTCTCTCTTCATTACATCTTCTCATTTCTCTTCTTCTTCCTCATAACTCTCTCACCAACCTAGAAGAGATAGGCAAGTGCCAACTTGCTTCCTGATGGATCCCCATTATTATTGTTCCATCATCTTCCTTATTTGATTCTAAGTCTCTTTAGTAATTAGCATTTTCGATTTCCATGGTTTATTTGTTGTAGATCTAAATTTATTATATTTTTGGGTTTCTTAGGTTTTGATCTAGTAAACTTTGTTATCTTCAAGTTTTGATGGTTCCATCTTGTAGAGAATTTCGTTCTACCCAATTTTGACCTATGGAAGTCCAAATTTGGGCTTGGGATGAAGGATTTATGGAGCTTGAAAGCAATGGCTTCCATGGTTCTCTTCCATGGTTCTGTTCTCAGAAATTTGGAGAAGAAGAACAGTCACAGCCGCATTCCTCAGGCGCATGAGCTTATTTATTTTCCAATCGTTTCCTCAGGCGCATGAGATTATTTATTTCCCAATCGTTTTCCAAAGCGCATGAGATTATTTATTTTCCAATCATTTCCCACAGCGCATGATATTATTTATTTCCCAATCATTCTTCAGGCGCATGATATTATTTATTTTCCAATCGTTTCCTCAGGCGCATGAGATTATTTATTTTCCAATCGTTTCCCATAACGCATGAGATTATTTATTTCCCAATCATTTCCCACAGCGCATGATATTATTTATTTTCCAATTATTCCTCAGGCGCATGAGATTATTTATTTTCCAATCGTTTCCCACAGCGCATGAGATTATTTATTTTCCAATTATTTCTCACAGCGCATGATATTATTTATTTCCCAATCATTCCTCAGGCGCATGATATTATTTATTTTCCAATCATTTTCCACAGGCGTATGAGATTACTTATTTCCCAACCTTTTCTACAGCGCATGATATTTATTTCCCACAGCCGCATTCCTCAGGCGAATGAGCTTATTTATTTCCCAATCAATCCTCAGGCGCATGATATTATTTATTTCCCAATCATTTTCCACAGCGCATGAGATTATTTATTTCCCAATCATCCCTCAACGCATGAGATTGACAGCGCATGATATTATTTATTTCCCAATCATTCCTCAGGCGCATGATATTATTTATTTTCCAATCATTTCCCACAGGCGTATGAGATTACTTATTTCCCAACCTTTTCTACAGCGCATGATATTTATTTCCCACAGCCGCATTCCTCAGGCGAATGAGCTTATTTATTTCCCAATCAATCCTCAGGCGCATGATATTATTTATTTCCCAATCATTTTCCACAGCGCATGAGATTATTTATTTCCCAATCATCCCTCAACGCATGAGATTGTTTATTTTCCAACCTTTCCCACAGCTTATGGGATTATTTATTTCCCAATCGTTTCTCAGGCGCATGAGATTAATTATTTCCCAATTATTATTTTCCAATCATTATTTATTTCCCAATTTTTATTTCTCGAATTTGGTATTAATTAACATTGATTGTTATCTTGATTAATAATTGATCATGCGTTCCTAGATGGAACTAAGAGACTGGCTAGTCGTCTTATTGAATTAGATGGAATAAGACACGTTCATATTAACTATGAACTATCATAATCGATTGGTCAATCCCGAATATTGGCATATGGATACATGCAGGCTACAATTTATTTATTTATTTTACGAAAGCAGCATGTGTACTCTATGGTCAAGGCATGATTATTCCGTGGTTAGTTTTAATTGTTGTATTACGCTATGTAAGACCTACAACCTAACCGCACGGGTATCGTTGTAGAGTTGGGCATATCGTACTTTGTACGGAAGTACTCATTCTGAATGACCATGATCCACGGCATAGAATTTCACTTAACATAGAGGCTACTAAGTTAAATAAAATAATGATTGCATGGAGGGAATGGATCTCCGAGTTCTTACATGGCAGCCCTCTTGGGATTATTAGCGCCCAACAGGCCGGCTGGTTCCTACAGATACTGCAATTTTGCCATACAGACAGGGAGCGGTATCTGCTTATATTATTGTATATTGTATATTGATGACGGGCGTCCCGCTGGGACTCGTCTAATTCAAGATTGGCGCAATTGATTGATTGGATCGACTAGCCTTGCTTGTCTATAGTAAGAACTGAGAAATCTTTATTGCATAATTCCAGGATAACTTGGGACTCACAGTAGTAAGCCGTAGGAGTTGGATGGCCGTTTAAGCTGATTTGTTTGTGTACTGTACCTACTCTGTTACCTAACTGAGATGATCAGAGCATCAGGACATGACGGGCCAACTTCTGTCCTTGTTTGGTTGGGAGGTTGGATCGAAGTGTCGTGACATTATGTGAATCCTAGTAGCAAGCAGAGATATATATATCCTATTCTCTTATTACTGGTTTTAACTCCTCATATCGTGCTTCCTTGCGGTACTTGCTATTAGAGGTCTAACCTCTCTGGTTTTGCATGGCCAGATTTAGAGCCGGTTTCCGAGGACTCAGCTTACCTCTACCTACAAGATGGTCAATACTAGAGGAATGATCGCCGGAGGACTCGAGTGGGTTTCTTACTTCCCCGCTCGTTTTGTTACTTACTTTATATTTTTCCGTTTGGCACCGACATGTTAGTCGGATTGTCTTGTACTTACTTTTACATAATTGTAATTAAGTCAGACTACAGCTGATAACAATTGTGTATATGTTGCTATATCATCTGGCTATGTTTTGTAAAGCCAGATCTCAAGAACATTTTGACTAAGCGTTTGGGATGCCTTATTGCTTTATCTTAAATGTTCTCTGTTATTGCTTCTTGTTTGAATGATTGAGACAATAGATGTGAAGTGACCATAGCGAGACTTTCATGTAGTATGCACCCCCTTGTCTTTTAGACAGCATTGATCGTATTATACGGTATTCATCTACCCGTAATATGTAGCTGGCTGAGTCATTCTCCCGCTCTCCAGTATTCTGGTTCTGGGGCGTGACAACATGCTATCATACATACATATTATAAATACTTTTAAAATAAAATAATATTAAATATAGATTCCGTGCATCGTACGGGGGCACTGCTAGTTTTTTTATTATAGTAGCTCGATTAAATTTAAGATAGATATAATAGAAGCTCATATCATTAATATGTAAAACAAGAAACACATATCACTAAATGGTATAAGTATAAGTAAGATTGCTATAGTGATTGCATGAAGATTAATGATAATATAATGCTAAACTTAATCAATTTATCATATTCAAAAAATATGATATAACCATTGGGCTAACAAATCCCCACTCCTGTGATTCCCGTCCTCCATCGCCTTTGTAAAATATTATGGCTCTCCATTTCAGTCAAAAGTGCGTACTCATCAACTGAGTATGTCATAGATGATCGACGATTTATAGTACCTCTCCTCAGCGGAGCCTCGGGTGTTGGTTGTTCACTAACAACTCATCCCCTTCAGGAACTGTCCTATTAGCATGCTCATCCTCCTGAAGATCAATTTGATCATCCTCCACATGCAAATGTTCAGGGTTGGGAGCAACTCTTTGTATTGGCTCTCCCTGGTCTAGTAAATCTATAGTGATCCTAGGAACTGGCTCGAACCTGAATGACTAAAACTCAGGTAAATCCTCAGCTTCAGAAAGCATCTCGGATTCCTGAGTGTCAATCATTGTCTGATCCACGAAGAATACCACGTATTAGATTCTGTAAAACTTCTTTCCCACTGGGTCGTAGAGTCTAACCCAAACTCCATTCCGACCATAGTCGACAAAGAAACACCACCTTGTCTTCGACTCGAGTTTGGACATTTCGTCCTTCAATATGTACATATACGAATGCCCTATATCCAAACACTTCCATGTGACTATATGATCACTCCTTGTTGTACCATGCTTTATCAAAACATCATCCTACAAAAAAGTACTAGGAGATAGATTAATAACATAATCAGTAGTATTTAAAGCCTTACCAGTAGCTGCATAACCATTTTGCTTTGGAAAGCAAATAACACACTCTCTCTACTAGAGCCATGGTCATTCATTCCTCTAAGCCATTGAGATGAGGTATCTTTTGGTAGAGTCTTCTGGTGCCCTATCGCATGCTCTCTATAATACACATCGAGGGGACCAATTTATTCACCTCCATTATCATATAGAACACACTTCAATTTCATGTATGTCTCCCTTTCAACGGAGGCTTAAAACTTCCTCAAAAGTGGATAACACCTGATATTTGATCTTTAAGGTATAAATCCAAATCTTTCTAGAGCAATCATCAATGAATGTTACAAAATAAGAAGCACCATCAATAGATATTACATTCATAGGACCACTGATGTCCGAGGGGATCAACTCGAGCAACATTGACTTTCCTCGAAGATGGGTAACTCTAGACTATGATGTTTTTCCTCCGTGCAATACGTTCATCTCTCCAACTTTGCAAGCTTCAAATGTTCAGGCAAGGGCATGTGTGTGTAAATCCTATCGATGTTGATTGAATGGGACAAATTGAATTGAAACACTCTATGGATTGGCTTATTTGGAATTGAGTCATAAATATAGTGAATTATATCTTGGAGAAAAACTCTATATAAGAGTTTCTTCCGCAAATGTTTTCATTGTTCTTTTTTTGTTGATGCTTTCATTGTTAGTTTTGTGAATGCGTTTTGTTGAGAATCAATAAGGGACTTTAGTTCCACATTGAAAAATATAGTATGAAGAGGAGTTGGAACCTCTATAAGTAGCAAGTAGTAGCCTATCAATAAAATCAATCCATTATTCATTTTCTACTTGGTATCAGAGCCATAACCATCCACCCCTCTCCCCCCCCCAAAAAAATTTCCTCACCCGGCTCCAGCGGCGCCCCCCTCCCCCCCGGGGGCTCCAGCGATGCCCCCCCCGGCTCCAACGGCGAACCCCCCCCGCTCCAGCGGCGCCCCCTCCCGGCTCCAGCGGCGACCCCCCCGATCTTTTTTGTTTTGTAATTTTTGTTTTTTTGGTTATGTAATTTTTTGTTGTTTTGTAAAAAAAAAGAAAAAAAAGAAAAAAAAAAGAAACAAAGAAAAAACGATGTATTTCGAAGACAGATGGACATCAAATGCTTTATTTGTCCCCCCTTTGTTCCTAGATTACACAGTCTGGAATGAACAAATGAACACGTGCTTTATTTGTTCCCTGATCTTCACGTCGAGATCTACACAGGAGAATGATCGTGTTTTCTCATGTGTTCTGACGTGTTCACTTTACATGCGCGCGCCGGTGTTGGCCACGTTTATAGCGCATTCGTAGAGTAGAAGACGACGAAACTACCGACGAAGACTAGCAGTTAGCAGCTGCCGACGACGACGACTAGAAATACAGTTAAAGAGGCCATGGATTCGATTGCTGGAAAACTGACAGCACAATAGATGAAGGCCTTGGTTGATGATATCTTCTCGAAGAGATTGACCGAGGCGACCTCTAGTGTGACCCATACTGATGTGGATCCGTCACCCTAGAAAATGGAAAAGTTGGAAAAGCTGGAGACGAACTTAGAAGGAACGTCCAACTACTTGAAATGGTCGCGACAGGCGATGCGGACGTTGAAGGGACGTGGCTTGGTTGGATATGTCAATGACCAAACCAAGGCGCCTGCTGATCCCTCCTCAAAGGAGTTTGCTATTTGGAAGATTGTCAACAACATAGTAGCTGGGTGGTTGACAGCCTCCTTGACCGACCAGGTGTCGAGCAATATAGAGGCAATGGAGGGTGCTGCTGATATCTGGCGGACTTTGAAGGATATGTACTCAGGCTCGGGCAACCCTATACGGGTCTTCCAACTACAGGATAAACTCGATAGGGTGGCACAAGACGAACGTACCATCTCTGAGTACGCAGCCCTATTGAAGAAGTACTGGTCTGATCTGGATCACTATGATCCTCTTGGGATGGAAGATGCACAAGTCGAACCGGCGTTTGCGAAGTATTTTCAGACGTTTCTGGCATATATTTTGCGGCAACGGATGATGAAGTTCTTGAAGGGGCTCAACCCTGTGTTTGAGCAGAGAAGGAATGTACTACTCGCACAACCCACGCTTCCAACCTTAGAAGAAGCCATAGCTGCCATGGCTCAAGAAGAAGCTCGATTGAAGTTGATGTCCAACAAGGGCTACTTCCAGGGGGAACAAGCTGTTGTTGAAAAGTCTGCCCTTGCCGTCTTCAATCAGCCTCCCTCTGCGGGCGGTGTTTGCCACAACTGTGGTGACTCGGGACATTACATTAGATTTTGTCCAAAACCCCTGCGAGGTTAGTCAAATGATCGCGGACGGGGCCGTGGAGGACGTCGTAGTGGTAGAGGTGGATATGTTGGTAGAAGGGAAAATTATTTTGGAGGACACAAAGCAAATCTGGCGAAAAAAGGGGGAGACATTCAATTGGCTAAAATAACCCCTCTTGAGAGGGAGTTCATTGCGAGGTTACGAGGCACGAAGCTGGGTTCGGACGACAGTCAAGTTACTCCTGGGACGTCATCTATCTCAGGGGATCACATCACTTGCTTTGCCCAAACCACCACAGGTATACCTGCGCCTCTTGCATCTGTCCATCAGCCAGGATGGATTATAGACTCTGGGGCATCTCGCCATGTCACAGGGTCCCGCGGTGAGTTCCAGGACTATACTCACCTACCGACGTCGGAGAGCATTCAGACTGCTGATGGTACCTCCAAACCTGTAATAGGTAAAGGCACTGTCGCATACACCCCTTCCCTCACTCTCACCAATGTCTTACATGCTCCATCTTTTCCTGTCAATCTTATATCTATTAGTGCCATTATCCTTGACCTAAACTGTATTGTTTTCTTTGACATTCCTACGGTGACTTTTCAGGAGAAGGGGACAGGACGACGACTAGGGACTGGCACATGGCATAAGGGGCTGTGGTACTTGGAGATGACCGGACTGGACGAAGCATTGGCATCTCTAATAGCAGACGCACAACTGGACGCTTCACGTCACAGTGTAGAAGACGAATTACTACTCCACCACCAGCGTGTCGGGCATTCTTCTTTTCAAATTATTAGTCGAATATATCCGTCCTTATATCAAAGGGCCAATAAAGAGAAGTTATTTTGTAATGCATGTGAGTTGGACAAACATACCAGGAGCTCGTATGCTGTAGAAGCATGGAAAATATTAAAGAAAATGACCCATGCGGCCAAAGAGCCCCATGCGGCTCAGAGAATCATGCGGCATAAGAATCTATGCGGCTCAAGACATCCCATACGGCTCTGAAGACACGTGGCGGGACAGTCCCCTTCTCTGTCCTCTCGCATTAATTCACTACAAAAAAGTGTTTTTTTGGGACGCCAACAAATTCGTCTTTAAAAGGCCTAAGTCAGTCCTAAATCGTAATTTGGGACGAATTTTAGGACGGTATTCGACGGTGCTATTAGGGTGGCGTGGCAAAAAGTTTTAGGACGAAAAAAGCCGTCCTAATTTGGTTTTAGGGTCGAAAAATCTAACCGTACCAAAAGAGGTTGAATTATTATATGTTTATGACGGTTTACTAGACTGTCCCAAAATATAAGAGTTTGTAACGAATAACATTCGTCCTAAAAGTTATTGCCTGCGTCACAAAAGGATGTCGTTTATATCTAGGACAATTGCATAACCGTCCCAAAAGTTTAAAATTATTGTTTGCATTTTCCACCTATAAAACTTACAATTTAAATACATAAATAACAAAGTTCAGATGATCATGGCCGCGCGCCGTTGTTGAGCTTGTCCTCAAACATATCTCCAGGAGTCGGAGCTCCCGTACAAAAAAAGCTTAACGTAAAGTATTCTTTACTATCATTTACAAAATAGAAAAACATATTACACTAATTAGAAGACAACAAAATCCATATATAACTATAATGTTCAATTGGTAAACAACAACAAAAAAAGCTTAACATTAAGCATCATTTACCATAATTTACAAAATAAATCCAAAACACAATACATCACCCACACCATCACTTACAAAATGAACCCATCACCATCTCTACCACTACTTACAAAATGAACCAAAAACATTAAACACGACACCATGTTTATGAATCATCTATTTAACTTTCACAAAATTATCCCAAAATATTTTCCCCATAAGAGTCGTCGTCCATCATTTAAGTAAATCCAGAATGCTTTTGAAGGGCCTACAAATGAAATTAAGACATGTCAATATATTAGCAAGGACTTGCTAACTGTACAAACCAGTAAAAAAGAAAGAGAAGAAGTTCCAAACTGTACATACCAATTTGTACAACTTTTCAATTAGATAGCTCGCAAAGTGTCGAAGCAGTGACCACAAGACCCAGTATCCTGAAGATGCTCCACGTTAGTATTCTTGACAACACAACAACTCATTTTCCAGAAGTAGGACCTTGATTACTTGACGAGTGTGCTTATGAGCAGTATGAATCATCCAATGAGATGATTTGCTTGTTTGACATGTATGTGAGTAGGTAGGTATATACATATAGTGATCTTGAGATTAGGCTATTAAAGTATTCATCAGAGTCGAGACAATAAGAAAGCCAAACAGAAGAGAAATAGTCTTATTTCTTGTGCATGAAACATGCACTACACTATACCTTCTATAGGATCTACCAAGGCCATTATGTTTCTACAACAAATACACAAGAAGATTTTAGTTTCACATTGAACTAAATTACACATAATATTACCTGCTTACAATATTTCTACAATAACAAATACCAAATCCACGATCATATCTTCTCTCTCGGTATTAAAAAGCATAACACTCATATCCTTCACACTGCTTAAGGGAGCTTAAATCATTATGCTTTTCTAAATAATGCATGCATTGGATTTTAGTATCAAAATACTACGATCCAGACACTGATCCTGACTTCCAGTCAAAACCATGCTTGAATCTAGATTCTGGAAGTTTCCTGGCATTAGCCAACTTTCTATTATATGTTATGATTTGAAATATACTGGCAATGCCAAGTTATGATTTTTCTCTTTGTATTTTTACAAAGGAAACTCAATGAAGCCTGTGGCTGGACTGCCCCAATAGAAGGCTAGCACAGTTCTTAAGTGGCTCCAGCTAAATAAATGCATGCATGGAAAAGTAAAGATAGGGGAAAAATGTCTAATCGTGAATATATGAGTGGATGAGCGAGTATGCACACATGCATATAGATATCAAGTAACATAGTCCTGCAAAGGACAGTAAAAATAAAAGGACTAATTGTAACATGTACATATATATAAGAAATGACTCCCTTAAATCAAACTCCCACATCAATTTCTTGTTCTCCGTGGGAAAAGGAAGAATACAATACACAATAAATGTTGATATAATTGTCTAAATTCACTAGAAGTGCTAGATATAAATGATTCACATAACTTACCTTTCCTTCAGAAGCCATTGCCCCAATCTCCTCATTTTCCTCTTGCAAAGTTCTACACTTGGCCATTAACTTCTTCCCTATTCTGCTATTTGCATTAAAATTGATAGCTGCAACATTGTCTTGTAGCTCTCTTATTTTCTTATCTATCTCTTCAACCAGATTCTAGCATGTGAGGGAAAATGTAAACATGACAAATAAGAATAATACAAGTCAATATCAACTACCTTTATATTTCTGATTAAAAGAACATATTTTCAACACAAAGCATGTAGAATACCTTCAGGATCACAGAAGAAATGAAAAGTTTAAGATATAGTTTCCTTAGACTGCTAATTTTGAAATAAGATCACCCAAAGTCATATTATTTCCTTACAGCCCCAAACTCATACAGAGTGCTCGTTATAAGGACCCCTAGGGAGGCATGTATCAAAAAAGCAGTAATCCAAGTGAATAAAAAGATTGTACAAAAGTATCAATACTATCTAGGTGAAAAGGAGGCAAAATCTCCAAGGTTGACAAAAAAGACTTGAATAAAATCATGAGTAGAAATATACAACACCAAATTAACTAATAATGACTACATATATCAGCATTTTGATTTAATTTTGATTTAATTTTACTACAATAACAAACGTAGCTACATATTGCCCTCGCGTAATTTCATTCATATTTCTTCTTTGGGTATGTTCCATGTGGTTGAGTACAGACTTCAATTTGAAACGATAAAGCATGGCAATTTCATGAGACTTGAGAGGTCAGTTTCCATATTCCTATTGAAGTTCTTTCTTCTTTTTTTGTTCATCTGTAGTTACTTAGTCATCATGTTCAAGTTTTCGAATGTTTATTGATAGCTAGAGATGTTGGGGTTAAGATTTTCGACATGGTTTGTTGCGCCACAGGAACAAGAATGCGTGGAGAGCCACCCTCTAGATCTGCAGGTACTGGACATAACCGCTTTACCTGTCATGATCCAAACATGGAAAAAAGAACTCAAGGTACCCCACCTAAGAAGAATCGTAATCTGATCCAACACAGAACCATTCAAATTCTTCAATACAAAAGCCAATGACTTCAAACTAACGGGTATATCAACTTATAAACTAAATCAATCTCTCTTTCCATGCCTTATCAACCTTTTGTTGGGAACCTTTACTTGAATTCTAAAATAAGCATCTAGTGCATATAACAGCTTAAGTATTCACAACAATCAAGACATATTGATGAGTTCCATTTTAAAAATAAGATGATTTAAATCCTGCCTTGTATGCATGGAAAATGGTATCATAACAAGTGAAAAAAATAGATATTTATCCTTAAGTCACCATAAGCATGAACAAGAGCTCTCTTTTTTATAGGACATAACCTCACATGCAAACTAAAAACATGACAAACAAAATCAGAGTTTAGCTAATGTTTGAAAAGATAGAGCATGAGTCATAACAATATCAATTGAAGTAGATAGATGCATAGGAATTGCCCCAATTAAGTTGAAGGAGTGTATGATGTAATACCTGCAAGACCATACTGCCAATGCTTCATTTTCCTTGTGATCAAACTGTGCGCCAAAAAAAGCCCCAACAATAAAATTTCTACTTTCTACACCAATCTGGGTTTTTTTTTCAATAGTCTTAATGATTAATAAAAAGGAAACTAACAAATATGATTGAATAGAAGGTTTTAGAAGCTACAAATAATTCATTATGTTCAAGAAACTGGATCCATTGTGTTCCTCGGAATATAAGCCTTACTTGGGCATTTCAGCAAGCAGATGGAATGCAAAATAGGTACTAGGGACTTTCAGCAAGATGTTGGAATGCAACTTAGGAATTAATCTATTTAAAAGAGAAACTATCCTCACAAGGTAGTTAACATAGTCAACTTAGGGATTTTATTCTTATTATGCCAAGTAGAAACATCATCAGTTATAACAGGGTATTATGACATATTTATGAAGAAAAAATGTACACATGACTCATTTATCGAGAAGCTGCTAAATTTAAATGAGTATAAGAAAGTAGATTAATAAAAATGTACACACAACTCCTGAAATTTTACAACATGCTAAGTCAAATGGTCACAGACACGAGAAGATACAAACACCATGAACAGACACAACACCTATTTTGACATGTCCTTTCATTTATGGTTTCTCCATATCTTGTCCAATAAGTGCCCAAAATGAAGGCAATGATTTTCAAGTGTTCATGTTGCCTAGACTTCATCCTTATCATCGCCTTTTCTAAATTGGAAATGCCAGTCATAAGTGTTTGTTTCTTTCTACATGGATCTCTTTTACCACAAGTTTACATAGTTAAAATTGGATAACGAAAAGTAATATGCATGCCTATATGACTTACCACTCTGAAAACATGTTGCATTCCAGGACTTCTTTATTCCAGGACTTCCAAAAGAATGTCCACAAGGCAGTACCATTGCGTCATGCATTAGAACACCACTAGAAAGAAGAAATATAGTTCAATTGTTCAAAGGCATTAGTGAAGTAGCTCCCAAACTGCTTTAAAAAGCTTCCCTGGAATGAAGTAGCTTATCAAAAAATTATGCAGAAGCTCGTGCTACCAAACTGTTGTTGTCACTTTTCGAAAAAAAGCAGAAGCAATCGAGATAAATCAAAATTAGTTTTTACAGTTGAAAAAACACTTAATGTAAAATTTAAAAAAACAAATTGCTTCACGAAATTTCTGATACCGTAATCATCAGCTTCAGAAAGTATTTCGCCTTCATAAGTATTAGGTTCAAAATTGGTGATAGCTTCCGTTCCACTAAATTTGATGGCTGCCTTGTCATAAGCCCTGATAGCCAAGAAGAACATAATAAAGAACTGTGTTGGATTGTACAAATATGTTGAGATTGGCACTCCTAAAAATTTATTCATTGTCAGTAAGGCAAAAATCAGTGCTTAATGACCTTGCAGCGTCTACTTCACTGTCAAATAACCCAAGATAAACGTACCTGAAAGAAAACAACAGGTTCATTAAGACAATTAATAACATCATAAATATAATTATTATTAGGTTAATGTACTGACTATTTGATATCAATATCATATAACTTTAAATTTATTCCACAAAACAACAACAAAAGTAAATCACATACTCCAATGAACAACCAACAACAATAAAGCTAAGATGTTCATTACATGCCTATTTTTCATATTTTGCCAAGTAGCATCCTGTAGTCACATTAGTGTTCCACCAATAGTTTAGGCCGACTAAGGTTTTGCTCATTCCATCATCTCATTACGTGTGTTTCTCTTTGAGTCATTCTTTCCTATGGTGAATAGTTTTGTTCTGTAAACCTTCCTTTCAAGACATGCATTTCTCTCGTTCAACTTATCAGCATTGAAGCATATTGATAGTAGCTTTAGATGTGTGCTACAACTTGGAAATATAACCTATTGATATCCTTAACATACTTTTAGCTATCAAGACAAGTGGATAAATGGATCCGATCGACAATCGTTCTATACTAACTTAGTTAAGTACATAGTACTACTTAACTACCAAGAGGAAAAAAAAAGTTTGTACATAGAAGCTCTACCATACTGTTAGTACTCGAGCCATATTATCATCTTACACACCTCTGCAATTTCAAAATTTATGAGATGACTTAAAACATTGCAAGGACCAAGAAATAGGGCACAAACCTAATATTGTATATTTTTGTAAAAACAAGAGATCACAATAATTGCTACGAAAAGGTATTGAGCAAGTTGTAATTGAACTCATGGCAAATAAAACAATCAAATACTTATTAAAACCTAACACAACCAAACCTAACCATAACACTCGGACCATATAATTGAACAAACAACCATCAGAACAAATTTTATTTGGATTCTAAGTATAACATACGTGATGAAGAGAAAAATTTATTTGGATTCTAAGTATCACCAAATTATCAAACCTTGCTGCAGCTGGGGACCAGCTCCTGGAGTATCTTCATCCTAGCATTAATCTTCTCTCTCCTCGTCTAATAATAAAATAGCAATCAATTGACACAAATTAATTATAAGATACTACTAATCAAACTTCAATCTACAAATGAGTTTAATTATGGCTTACTCTCTCCGCAAGGTTGTGGCAATCCGTAGCTTGTCCTCTCCTCGCCCGGACGTGGACATATGAGTCGCTTCTCGTCATGGCCATTGATATTCTCCTCCGCGCTCTTGTTATTCTTTTCAGCCATCGAACCTTTCACCAAAAAGAATTAAATAAAATTTACCACCAAAATTTAGTAAAAAATTAGAAGGAAACCCTAAGCTAACCCTGGATTCTCAACCTCACTCACCTTTGTCCTCTCCCGCTTCCTTCCTCTTCCCGACTAGCTGTACCGACCGATCGTCGAAATCCGTCGGATCCCCCTTCATTTTTGCGACGGGGAGTCCTCCTCGGTGGTGAAGACGGAGAACCTGGCGACAGGATCGACCAGCACGACATTTGTGTGGGGAATGTGGGAGAGCAGCCGAGGGAGAGCATGAAAGGCCAGGCGGTGGCGGATGAGGACAAGCAAGGGATCGTGGTCATCGTTGCCGGAGGGGGATCAGAGAGTCATGGAGGAGCTTGATGACCTGGCTCGACGGGAGGCCAAGAAGGGCAGTAAAGAAGGTCCTGGACACCGTCGGTGTTGCCACTAAGATCTGGACCTCCTTCTCGAAGAGGAGGGTGTCGGCCATCTCGGCCAGCGAGTTGGTGGTGCCGGAGTGTCCGTTCCTCTTTTGTGTAGTGAAATGGTTTTGATCAAATGATGAGTAAAGGATAAATAGTTTTGGGATGGACGGCCTAGATTTAGGTCATCCGATCGAACGGTTGGGATGGGAACGTTTGGAGGGAAATGTTTTTCCCTAAAAATTTGGCAATTGCTGCCAAATACTGGGTATTCCCGCCGAACTATCTGGGACATTATTGTAGATTATTTGGGATAGAAAGTTTTATTAGTGCCAAACAGAGATCCATTTTCATAATCAGTCCCAAAAATACTACTATTTTGTTACCAAGAATATAGCCGTCCCCAGAACTACATTTTTAGGACATTTTAGACTGGTGTTCCTAATAGTGTCGTCCCTAAAAGATACTTTTTTTGTAGTGATTGTTTGACGGCTGACAATTCTGAAAAAGTGACAGCCCTGACACAAAAAGAAGTAATTATGACTCTGTCATAATGACAGCTTCTAGGAAAGAGAAAAGAGATCTCTGACACAAATCCCCCGAGAGCCATAAAAATGCCACGTGGCCTTGCCACGTGGGCGTTCGTATGCGGCTCGAGCAAAGACTTCTCATGCGGTTCAGAATGAAGCCGTCCTATGCGGCTCAGGCCGAGACAACCTCATGCGGCTCGAGCAAAGACTTCTCATGCGGTTCAGAATGAAGCCGTCCTATGCGGCTCAGGCCGAGACAACCTCATGCGGCTCGAGCAAAGACTTCTCATGCGGTTCAGAATAAAGCCGTCCCATGTGGCTCAGGCCGAGACAACCTCATGCGGCTCGAGCAAAGACTTCTCATGCGGACCACTTCCATGCGGCTCAGGCGGATGTATCCTTATGCGGCTCGCAATGATCACCTCCATGATAGGGCCACTACCCAGACAGCCCTGACACGTGGTCCTAACCATATGCGGCCCAAAATCGTATGCGGCTCACTCGTCCTACGGTTCAGATCCCCCAATGGCTCCTAAGACACGTGTCCTAAGCCGATCAATTCCTTAGATTTATTGCAATCAAAGATTGGGTCAAATCCCAATAATCTGGGATACGTGGCAGGAGAATAAATCTAATTTATTCATAGACATCAGAAGATCATTATGAGGAAGATTTATTCCAATCAGCATTAATTGCTAATGGGATTTGGTGTAATCTACACTCAATGGCTCGGATTCGTCACAATCAAGAACGAACGGCCTAGATTGACCAATCCACAGGCCGCCGTCATCTCTAAGAGACAATCATTGGCAACCCTAATGATCACATCCCACTATTATAAATAGCAAGGTGCCATTCCCTTGTAGAGAGACGGTTAGAGATATATACTGTCACAGAGAGACTTCCCCAATAACCAGAGATCAATCCAGAGAGAGAGAAGCCAGAAGAGCAATACGAGGAGAGCAGGAAGAGCATTTCTTCGTCAATGCCAACCATCTCGTCACAGGAGTCAAGGCTGCATACCGATCGTCCAAGGAGTAAGGCAGGGCTGCCGTCGCCTTCCCGAGCCTCTATCGTCACCCCCCAGAATCTAAAATAAATAATTGTACTTAGATTGCTGTACCTAGGTTTTCGTCCCTAGGCTTTCTTTGTACAAGCGAGTTTGTATTGTGAGTCTAAGTTCAGTCCTTCCATAAAACTGTTCTGTACTTTTACAATCAATGGCAAACACGATGGCGACTCTGCTGGAGACAAACTTCTCCACGGCTGAGGAGTTGGTGACACAATCGGATGCAGCCAAACTTGGCTCCACGCAACAAAAGTTGGTCGTCCGCTTCGACCAACAGGCGTTTGAAGAGATGCTCTCCGAAGGAAGCGCTAGTCCGGTCCAGAAGCGCACCCGCGGTACGAAGGCTCGTAAAGGGTGGAGGCCATATCTGTCAGCCGCATAGCTTATGCGGCTACAGCTGCCAACCACATGGATGAAACTCATGCGGCTAAGAAAGTCAATCGCTTGCAGAAAACCCATGCGGCCACAATTGCCAACCGCATGCAGCCAGCCTGCACGGTCGTGACTCCTAGCCGCATAAAAATAACTCATCCGACAGCAGAAGTCAACCGCATGCAGACAGCTTACACGGTACCCAATTTTAGCCGCATAGCATCCGTTCCACACTTCTCTCGATCAGTCTTCGACCGTCTCTCATGCGGTCCTGACCCTGATGGTTCTCTGGATAATAAGCCAGACTCTGTGGTATTCAACTTAGACTCTTCCTATTTCGCACCCGCAAGTGCTAAAAGGAGGAAGTCTAGGGCAGCGCGGGCTCATCAAGCCCAGTCAGCCGTCCCAACCTCTAACTATCGGGGCGTCCCGTTGACTATCACACGGGCCTCTGATGGGAAGTTGTATAGAACCGCTCAAGTCCAGCCTCCGGCGGCAAAAGGACAAAGTGGTTCCTCTGACCTGCGTGAGGCGATCCTCCACAAGCGCAAGGAAAGAGAAGGAGCCTCGACGTGCAAAGAGTCATCGCTTGGACATCACTGCACCCAAATTATCGTCAACTGCTGTTGCAATAATACGACAGCAATGGAAGACCGGCCGTCCGTCTTCCATTGCTGCCGTATTGTTGCAACAGCAGTTGACGATGATTTGGGTGCAGTGATGTCCAAGCGAGGACTCTTTGCACGCCGAGGCTCCTTCTCTTTTCTTGCGCTTGTGGAGGATCGCCTCACGCAGGTCAGAGGAACCACTTTGTCCTTTTGCCGCCGGGGGCTGGACTTGAGCGGTTCTATACAACTTTGTAGAACCCTAGAGGGGGGGTGAATAGGGAAATTAAAAATTAACTACCACAATTGAGGCAATAAAGACAATTGTGGCATATCGATTTTGATCATTGTTCACAATAACCCTTGTACGTCTTTTAGTTTGCACTTCTCACAGGCAAGAATAGAAGAAAGGATTCTCCATTTCATGACGCTAATCAAGGACCATGGAGCTCTGCATCTCTCCTTTATCAGATTTGCCATAGACTATGAAGCAGCTTGAAGACTACAAAGAAGACGATTTTTTTCTTTGTTCTTTTTCTTAGTCTGTAATTGTCTAGGAATTCTTTGTACGTACTTTGTTAGGATGACAATGCTAAAGGAAGAAAATGGTGAAAGTCTTTTAAAAGAGGCGAAAAATCCGCCGGATTTTCGGGCTAATCCGCCGGATTATCCCATCGCTCACAGCAAGTCTTTGAGCCATTGTTCGGATAATCCGACGGACTTCCGTATAAATTCGCCGGATAATCCGCTCGCTCACAGCAAGTTAGTGAGCCTAAAGTTCGGATCATCCGACGGACTTCCGCGGAAGTCCGACGGATAATTCGGTTCTCTCACAGCAAGTCTGTAAGGTAGAGTTCGGATCATCCGCCGGATTTTTGCTGAAATCCGACGGATAATCCGCTTGACTTGTTTGTGACTTTTGAATTCAAATCCAACGGCATCTGGCAAGTGCATTTAATGCATCCAACGGCTCTTTTTATGACCGTTACTATTGACAGGATAATCCGACGGATTTCCGCTGAAATTCGACGGATAATCCGGTTGACGGCTGATTTGCCTTTATGACTTTGGATTTGTATATAAGGAGTTTGACTCTCTCCTCTTAAAGGCTATCTCTTACAAGCTTTAAATTTTCTTAACTACAAAAGAGCTTCACCATTAATACTCCACCAAGCTTTCAAATTGTCATCCTTCCCAAGTGCTAGAGTATTTACAAGTTGTAAATTTCGATCTTTACGTGTTAGAAGATCAACAAGTTCTCTTCTCTTTTGTTTGAAGTTGGCGAGCCTTCGTAAGAAAACTCGTGTGTAGAAGTTGGCGAGTCTTCGGATCCAAACTCGTGTTGAAGTTGGCGAGTTCTTCGGATCCAAACTCGTGTGTACTATTTGCATAAATAGTAGATTAAAGCCGGAGAGAGTTCCGGGACTGGACTGCCTCAAAAGAGGATACCAGGATACATCCTTGCGTTTGATCTTTCTACTCTTTACTTTCAATTGTCTTTATTGCCTCAATTGTGGTAGTTAATTTTTAATTTTCCTATTCACCCCCCCCCCTCTAGGGTTCTACAATTGGTATCAAAGCTTCGTTCTCTTGATTTGGATTTACACCCTTGAGTGATCCATGGCCTCTAACCCTAGCATCAACACGTTTCACAATGAGGGACACTCCACAAATAGGCCTCCCCTATTTGATGGTACCAACTATAACTACTGGAAGATTAGGATGGACATTTATCTAAAGTTCATAGATTTCGATTTATGGGATTGCGTGATAAATGGTCTTCCTACTCCTTCCAGAGCTATTGAGGATATTACTTCTGACACCCTTCGGGAAACACTTACTGAAAATATCAAGAAGCTTGCTTGTCGAGATGCCAAGGCAATGAATGCTCTTTACTGTGCTCTCGACAATAGTGAATTCAACCGAATCTCTACTTGCAAGACTTCCAATGAGATTTGGAAGTTACTTGAAGTCACACACGAGGGAACTTCACAAGTGAAGGAATCCAAGATCAGTAGACTCACGCAAGAATATGAGTCTTTTAAAATGAAGCATGATGAATCTATTGCTAGCATGTTTACTCGTTTTGGTGACATTATTAACCCTCTCTCTTTTCTTGGAAAGGAATATCCCGCTCATGAAAAGATAAGGAAGATTCTTAGAGGATTGACGAAAGCTTGGAGTCCTAAAGCTACCGCAATCATTGAGGGGAATGATCTAACCGTCATGAACCTAGAGACCCTCATGGGTAAGCTAATGACTCACGAGCTTGACATGAAGGATCAAGAGGAATCCTCCATTCAAGAGAAGGAGAAGGAGAAGACCAAAGAAAAGGAGAAGACTCTTGCTCTCAAAGCATCAAGGTCCTACTCCAAGGATAGCTCCGACGACAATGAATCGGACGACGATGAAGAAATAGCTCTCACAGCTAAGCACTTCCGAAAGTTCCTCAAATTCAACAAGGCCAACCGCTCCAGACGGGACAATAAAGAAGACCCGGCGTGCTATCAATACAGAAGACCCGGACACATCAAGAGGGATTGTCCGATGATACGAAAAGACTCAAGCAAGTACGAGAAGCCTAGCAAGGGAAGCTCGTCCTCCAGAAAGTTTGCCAACACTAGTATTTGGTGTGAAAGCGACGCGAGCGACTCCGACAATGACAAGGAGTGCAAACACAATGCCAACGTCTGTCTCATGGCAACCGATGAGGTACTTGATGATTTTTCCTTAAACACTCTTACCTATGATGATTTGGAGAAAGCCATTCTTGAGTTACATGAAGAACACAAAGGTGTTCGGAATAAATACAAGAAATCTCTTAAGGAGGTTGAGGCTCTTCAACTTGAAGTAGAGAGGCTCTCAAACATCATTTTTGATGTGAAGAAAAAATCTCCTATTTCTGACACGGATGAAATGGAGTCTTTGCGACTCAAGTTTCAAGAATCTCTTGACACCATCAAGAAAAAGGATGATGAGATTCAATCCATGAGAAGCTCTTATGAATTTGCTATGCGCAAATGTCAAGATGCTAATAGAAGAGAATATTCCACTTCTATTAAGTATAATGATCTTCTTACACGGAGTAAGAATTTAGGAAATAAGAATACCACTCACATGCATGCTCCAAGACACCCCCACACTCATCACAATGCTAGGCATAACCATCACATGAACACTACACACAACTCCTTTTCTAACACAAGAAAAGGACCTTTTGTTAAAAAGAACACCTCTCATCATGCATTTTACTATCATCATAACACTCATGGTAGAACTTCTCACACTAGAAACTCATATATGCACAACACTCACACTTCTTCTTCTAGATCTTCTTTAATGTGCAATTATTGTGGTTTACTCGGTCATACTTCTAATTTTTGTTATACAAGAAAATAAGTTGACATGAGAGTTCTTAAATGGGTTCCTAAGACTAACACTCAAGGACCCATAAGATCATGGGTACCAAAATGCTCATCTTCAACTTTTGTTGTAGGTGACGAATCCTTCTCATGCTAGAAGCAAGTGGATTCTCGATAGTGGTTGTTCACGACACATGACCGGTGATGCTTCACTTTTTACAACGCTATCGATGAAGAAGGAAGGACACGTCTCCTTCGGCAACAATCTTAAAGGTTATATTATTAGAAATGGTAATATCGGTTCTCCTCCTTATCCTTGTATTAATAATGTATGTCTTGTTACTAATCTCAAACATAACCTCCTTAGTATTAGCCATCTTACCGATAATGGCTATGATATCAAGTTTGTTAAACTCAAATGCTACATTACCGATAGCTCCAATGGAACTATTGTGTACGAAGGCATTAGAGAAAACAACATTTATGTTCTTTATCTTGTTGAAGGTACTAACAATGACAGGTGCCTAGTTGCAAAGAACGATGAGAGTTGGCTTTGGCACATGAGGCTTGGACACGCCAACATGGATACCATCTCTCGCCTCGCCTCCAAGAAGCTTGTACGAGGACTCCCAAGTATCCCTTTCAAAAAGGATATGGTATGTGAAGAATGCGAGAAAAGTAAGTTGACCATGTCTTCCTTCAAATCCATCAACTCTGTGAGTACCACTAGACCTCTTCAACTTATTCATATAGATCTTTTCGGTCCTAGTAGAGTAGCTAGCCTTGGTGGCAAACTTTATGCTTTTGTTTTAGTTGATGATTTTTCGAGATTTACTTGGGTTATTTTTCTTGCTTGCAAAAGTGATACTTTTCGTGAATTTGTTGCTTTTTGTAAACGTGTTCAAAATGAGAAAGGTTTTTCTATCAACAAAATTAGGAGTGATCATGGAGGAGAATTTGATAATGTTGATTTCAAAAGATTTTGTGAAAAGAATGGTTTTGAACATGATTTTGCTTGTCCCCGTACTCCTCAACAAAATGGTGTTGTGGAGAGAAAGAATAGAACCCTTGGCGATATGGCCCGGGTTATGTTAAACCAATATAAGCTCCCCCAATATTTTTGGGCGGAAGCCGTTAATACGGCATGTCATGTTATTAATAGAGTCTTAATTAGACCTATTACTAAAAAGACTCCTTATGAGCTTTGGTTCAACAAAATTCCCTCTATTGAATATTTCAAAGTTTTTGGTTGCAATTGTTTTATTTTGAATACCAAGGATAACCTAGGCAAGTTTGAAGAAAAAGCCTATGAAGGAATATTCCTTGGATACTCTACTCATAGTAAAGGTTTTCGTGTTTTTAACAAAAGAAGTCTTGTTGTCGAAGAGTCAATCAATGTCTCTTTTAATGAACTCAACTCTTCTACATTCTCCTCTTCCGAGGATATTGATGACATCTCGTTTGGGTTGGAGAAATCCTCTATTGAGGATCGTCCTTCTTCATCTAACAATGAAGTTGTGACCCCATCAAAAGAGTCTCCTCCTCTCGAGCCTCCTCCAAAGGATCTCCCAAAAGAATGGAGATTTGTCATCAATCATCCTAAGGAGCTTCTCATTGGGGATCCTTCCTCAAGTGTTAGCACAAGATCCGCCACTCGTGATCTTTGTGCCAATATGGCTTTTATCTCTCAAATAGAGCCTAAAAATATTAATGATGCTTTTCTTGATGAGTTTTGGATGATAGCTATGCAAGAGGAGCTAAATCAATTTGAGCGAAGCAAGGTTTGGGAACTTGTTCCAAAACCTAGCAATCATCCCATTATTGGAACTAAATGGGTGTTTCGCAACAAACTTAATGAAGATGGGTTAGTGACTCGTAACAAAGCCCGATTGGCTGCTCAAGGCTATAACCAAGAGGAAGGCATTGACTACGACGAAACCTATGCTCCGGTTGCACGTCTTGAATCCATTCGTATGCTTTGTGCTTTTGCGTGTTTTAATGACTTTAAGCTCTTTCAAATGGATGTTAAGAGTGCTTTTCTTAATGGTATTATTAAAGAGGAAGTTTATGTTAAACAACCTCCCGGCTTTGAAGATTTTCAATTTCCTAATCACGTGTTCAAACTTCACAAAGCCCTTTATGGCCTCAAACAAGCTCCTCGTGCTTGGTATGAGCGCCTTAGCTCTTTTCTTATTTCTCATAATTTTTCAAAGGGGAAAGTCGACACAACACTTTTTATCAAATCCCATGATGGCACACTTTTATTGGTTCAAATTTATGTCGATGACATTATTTTTGGTTCTACTAACAATACACTTTGCGTAGAATTTGCTAAAGTTATGCAGGAAGAGTTTAAAATGAGCATGATGGGTGAACTTTCTTTCTTTTTGGGCTTACAAATCAAGCAAGGACCCAAAGGGACATTCATCAATCAAGCAAAATACACAAAAGATCTCCTCAAGCGCTTTGAACTTGACTCATCCAAATCAATGAGGACTCCTATGGCAACAACGACGAAGCTTGACAACGATGAAGATGGCACATCCGTCGATATTCGTAAGTATCGAGGTATGATCGGTAGTTTACTTTATCTTACTGCAAGCCGTCCCGACATTATGTTTAGTGTTTGTCTTTGTGCTCGATATCAAGCAAATCCCAAAGAGTCTCACTTATGTGCCGTAAAACGCATTTTTCGGTATCTCAAGGGCACCATTAACTTGGGACTATGGTATCCAAAATCCTCATCCTTTGAGCTTCGCGGTTTCTCGGATGCGGATTTTGTCGGGTGCAAACTTGACCGAAAAAGCACTAGCGGTACATGTCACTTCTTGGGAAAATCCTTGATATCATGGTTTAGTAAGAAACAAAACTCTGTCACTCTTTCTACCACCGAAGCTGAATACATAGCGGCAAGGTATTGTTGTGCACAAATTCTTTGGATGACACAGACACTAGTAGATTATGGTATTTCTTCCTCATGCATCCCTATTAAATGTGACAATACTAGCTCCATTAATCTCACGAAGAATCCAATTTGTCACTATCGCACTAAACACATTGAGATAAGACATCACTTTCTACGGGATCATCAACTGAAGGGTGATATTTGTCTTGAATTCATTGACACCACTCATCAACTTGCTGATATTTTTACCAAACCTCTCTCTGAAGATCGATTCACTTTTATTTGTCGAGAAATCGGGCTCCTCGATATCTCTATTTGAAACCTTTCTGTCTTTCTCGAATTTTCCGGAGGATTTCCGCTCAAATCCGCCGGATTTTCCGTTCATTTCCAGCAGCTTTCTATGAACAAGTTCAGAAAAACCGACGGATTTCTGCAGAAATCCGGCAAATTTTCCGCATTAATTGTTCTCCGCCAAACCCGGCCACGAACGGCTATGGCATTTATTAGACATGACCATCCACCTAACCGCATTGAATTCGTTCTTATCTTCATCTGGATTTTTTGCCGGATTTCCGTATAAATCTGTCGGATTTTTCGGTTTCGCGGTACAGACACAGAAAACGAAGCGTCGGCTGCATTCTCTTCACCTCCCTTTTCTCTCTATCCGATCCCATTCCTCGCTATCCGTTCCCAACAATTATACCCCTTCATTAACACCTCTCCACCCACTATATACTTCATCCCCTATCCTTCCATCCCTCCATTCTTTTCCAAACAACTCTAAATCACTCTCTCTTCCTCCATGGCTTCTCACACCAAACGTCAACTCCATGACGGAAGCTCCTCCTCCACTCAGCCTCCTACCCTTGCTATGTTTGTTCCTCCTCCCATGCAAGGCCATAATCCTCTCATCTTCAAATCGGCTTCCCACTCCCGGGAATGGTTTTCGTTCTACCACAAAGCTCCTGTCTGCTCCGGGAGACCTATCTCATGGCTCAACTTCAAGGACCACCGCGACTACTTCCGCTTCTCCCGCATCGACGCCCTCCTTGAGCGTCAGGTTGACTTCTATCCACATGCTATCCGCATGTTCTACTGCAATCTCGTTCCCGCCAAGGAAGGTCCGGAGTTCGAGACAAAGGTTGGTGGCGTAAAGATCACTGTCACTGCCGCTTCCTTGGCCACCATCCTTGGTCTCGATGAACGCAAGGTCCATCGCTCCCTTTCCGGCACCATCGACCACATCTCCTTCTCTCCTGACATGAGTTATGAAGAGTTCCTTTTTAACATCTGTGGGGGCTCCCTTGTTCAGCGACCGGAGGACAAGGGTCTAAGTCCCTTCTTCCATGACATGCATCGTATCCTGTGCCACACTCTCACCCCGAAGTCTGGGAATATGGACAGCCTGACTGCTGAGGAGCTAATCTACATGTATTATCTGGTATCCCGCCAACCCTTTTCTCTGTCCAAGTCCATCATCTACACCATGATGCTTATCAGGGAATCTCCTCATCGTTCCCTGCTCTTCGGTATGTACATCACCATGATCCTTGAAGCAAATGGTGTTGACTTGACTCATTGCCCGGTTGGCGATCCTCGTCCCACCCCTCTTGCAAAATCCAAGGGACGTGGTCGTACGGCTCCTGCTGTTGCCCCTACTCCTGCTCCTGCTGCTGTTGCCGGTGGCCCTGCATCTCCTCCGGCAACTATTCTCACTCATGACGTGCGCCGCTACATTGATCGCAAGTTTGCCGATCTCTCTCTCTCTACCCATGAGCGTATTCAGGCCAACACTCGGGGACTCGGCACTCTTATCCACCATGGCTTCATGGACCAGGCGTACTACATTCAGCGTATGTTTGAGGAGCACACTCCCTTTCTCAACCCTAACACTCCTCATCCAGACTTTTCGGGACCTCGCTTCACTGATCCTAACGTTTATGGCTTCATGTACCCGGATGGCGTCGATCCTTATGGCGCCTTCACCTCTGCTACCGGGGATGATGAGGATCAGGAGGCCGGCCCATCTCATGCGCCTGACAGTTGATGATGCCTTGTTTTTAGTATTGTCTTGTGTGGTCCTTCGGGGACTTTTAGTATGTGTTTTGTGTGGTCCCACGGGACTTTTAAAATCTGCTTTCAGTTCTGTGTTCAGTTGGGCTTTTATAGCCTCGTTGTTTGTACCCCTGTTTTTTTCTGTTAAATAAAAGTTTTAGTATGTTATTCTGATTAGTTACATGTTTCTGTCTTTTTCTGTCTTTTTCTCTCCATCTTTGATTAACTGACAAAGGGGAAGAAATCATATTGAGGGGGAGATTCTTTATTACGGAGGAGCTATTTACTTTCTTTATTCTTATTATTTGTCAATTATCAAAATGGGGGAGTTTGTTGGCACATCGATTTTGATCATTGTTCACAATAACCCTTGTACGTCTTTTAGTTTGCACTTCTCACAGGCAAGAATAGAAGAAAGGATTCTCCATTTCATGACGCTAATCAAAGATCATGGAGCTCTGCATCTCTCCTTTATCAGATTTGCCATAGACTATGAAGCAGCTTGAAGACTACAAAGAAGACGGTTTTTCTCTTTGTTCTTTTTCTGAGTCTGTAATTGTCTAGGAATTCTTTATACGTACTTTGTTAGGATGACAATGCTAAAGGAAGAAAATGGTGAAAGTCTTTTAAAAGAGGCGAAAAATCCGCCGGATTTCCGGGCTAATCCGCCGGATTATCCGATCGCTCACAGCAAGTCTTTGAGCCATTGTTCGGATAATCCGACGGACTTCCGTATAAATCCGCCGGATAATCCGCTCACTCACAGCAAGTTAGTGAGCCTAAAGTTCGGATCATCCGACGGACTTCCGCGGAAGTCCGACGGATAATCCGGTTCTCTCACAGCAAGTCTGTAAGGTAGAGTTCGGATCATCCGCCGGATTTCCGCTGAAATCCGACGGATAATCCGCTTGACTTGTTTGTGACTTTTGAATTCAAATCCAACGGCATCTGGCAAGTGCATTTAATGCATCCAACGGCTCTTTTTATGACCGTTACTATTGACCGGATAATCCGACGGATTTCCGCTGAAATCCGACGGATAATCCGGTTGACGGTTGATTTGCCTTTATGACTTTGGATTTGTATATAAGGAGTTTGACTCTCTCCTCTTAAAGGCTATCTCTTACAAGCTTTAAATTTTCTCAACTACAAAAGAGCTTCACCATTAATACTCCACCAAGCTTTCAAATTGTCATCCTTCCCAAGTGCTAGAGTATTTGCAAGTTGTAAATTTCGATCTTCACGTGTTAGAAGATCAACAAGTTCTCTTCTCTTTTGTTTGAAGTTGGCGAGCCTTCGTAAGAAAACTCGTGTGTAGAAGTTGGCGAGTCTTCGGATCCAAACTCGTGTTGAAGTTGGCGAGTTCTTCGGATCCAAACTCGTGTGTACTATTTGCATAAATAGTGGATTAAAGCCGGAGAGAGTTCCGGGACTGGACTGTCTCAAAAGAGGATACCAGGATACATCCTTGCGTTTGATCTTTCTACTCTTTACTTTCAATTGTCTTTATTGCCTCAATTGTGGTAGTTAATTTTTAATTTCCCTATTCCCCCCCCCCCCTCTAGGGTTCTACAAAGTTGTATAGAACCGCTCAAGTCCAGCCCCCGGCGGCAAAAGGACAAAGTGGTTCCTCTGACCTGCGTGAGGCGATCCTCCACAAGCGCAAGGAAAGAGAAGGAGCCTCGGCGTGCAAAGAGTCCTCGCTTGGACATCACTGCACCCAAATCATCGTCAACTGCTGTTGCAACAATGCGGCAGCAATGGAAGACCGGCCGTCCGTCTTCCAAAGACTACAGCACCTGAGCTTAGAAGACGAGGCACCTCCTGTTGTCTCCTGCAATTCCACTCAGAAAGTCCCTGCCGAGGGAAGAGGAAAGAAGGCAAGCATCTCTACAGCTAAGAAATTGTCGTCTAAACGGCTGTCCTCCACCGGAATATTCCAACACATCCGTTCAAAGACGAAAATTGCTGCAAGGGAAAATTCATCATCTACATCGCTGGGGGTCGTGGGAACTGGGGGTAGCACTCCTCCGAACATCCACAACAATCCGATGTTTCAAGGAGCCGAGCCCAGGGAAACAACTCTCCCATCAGGAACAACAGACGCTGATGTCCCCAAGGACATCCATGACTCTCAGGACGAAGCAAGCTCTGAGGCTGGGGATACCGTTCCCTCCGAGTCCGAGCTTGAAGAGAACATTCCCACCTACCCCGATGAGTTCTCGGTGTATGGGTATGACTCGGAGGGCACATCCTCCACCGTTCCTTCCATCACTCCTCATGTAAAGACGATGTTCATGACGGACAGCAACCAAGGTGGTTCCAGCGATCGCCAACGCATCGACACTTTGGAGGCTATACTGCAGGCCTTGGTCAAGTCTGTAGATGAAATCAAAGCCGCTCTTCCAACTCTGCAAGAAGGAACGCCTGGCCAAACAAGCACAGGTTTCGCGGTCAATGCGGACTCGAACTCAGCGGCACCAAACCCGGGCAATAATCCTCCCGAAATAACAGCCACTACCGCAACAGATGAGGCCCGAGAAGTAAGAAGAGAGGTCCAGGAGCTCCGAGCCATGTTCCATGCCCGAGAAAATGCTCAAGACCTCAGAATGCGGCAACCATACCCTACCGTATGGAGGGATGTTCCATTCCCACCAAAATATAAGCCGTTCAATATCAACCCGTATGATGGCAAGACCTCAGCAAGTCGGTACATCACTTACTTCGAGGTCACCACCGACCATCTGCCCCATGATGATGCTATCCTCACGCGATTATTCATTGGGGCATTGGAAGGAGTCACTTTCGACTGGTATCGCAATCTGCCGGACAACTGCATCCACTCCTTCGCCGGCTTTAAGCGCCTGTTCTTGGAGAGATTCTACGAAGTAGGGCAAGACGTCACCATGTTCACTCTTATGGACGTCGTCCAAGGGGAGAAGGAGTTGACAAGGAACTACATTGAGCGGTTCCGCCAAACCGCCATAAAGCTGCCCTCCGAAAATCCAGATTCCTCTTTAATTGAAATTTGCCAAAAAAGACTGCTTCCAACGATCAGTCTCTGGATGGGCGAAAGTCAATTCAAAGATTGGAAAACGTTCATCATCAGCGCCACAAGCGCCGAAGAACGACTGAAGAAGGCTCGCCAACTGGGATTGCACATCTCGAAAGTAGAAAATAGGGGCAAGCGTCCCAACAACGATAATTGGGGTAGCCCCTCCAACAATCGGGACAGCAAGGGAAAGCAGGCTATGGTGGCCGATACAGCACAAAAACCTGAGCCGAAGCCAGCAGATAAACAATGGCCGCAAATCACTTACTCCTTCGAAGACGGTCACGTCAAGCCCATCTTGGACATGCTCATACAAGGGGACAGGATTCAGCTCCCTCCACCAAGACGGGAACCGCGGCCGGCAGAGATGGAGAATCCAAAGTACTGCCATTATCATCGCTATGTCCATCATGCTACACACGATTGCTACCAGCTGAAACGGTACATCCAAAACCTCATCGATTCGAACGCTCTGGCCATCGATTTCGAAGAAGTAACCGTGGCGGCCAATATGGTGTCCGTACAATTCGGTAGCTTCCCTCCAACGGAGACTCAAGACGGGGTGGTCCCCGTCCCTCTAGCGATAATGGAGATTACCAATCTTCCACCTCCCCAAGATCAGGCTGTCGGTCTAGTACCCCTCACCACATCACGAGGGGAGGTCGTGTGGATCCATCCAGACTTGGTGTCAGAAGTGACTCGGCCCACACTATCTTCCACCGACAAAAAGAAAAGTGGAAAAGTCAGGACCTGCCACACAATCTCGGCAGACAACGAGGAAGCTACAGCCGTCGTCACGCGGTCCGGAGCACAATCCCAACCTGTGGTTGACAATCCAGCTGAAAATCATCAACCCGCTACAACTGATGCTCCGGGACCGGCTCAGCCTTCGACGACCGACAAGCCTAGGCCGAGGGAGACTCGCTTCGACAAATCCCTCCGAAAAGAGGCAGCCCAAGGGCTAGAGAGGCCCTACAACTTTGACATCTTAGCTTTCTCACCTTCTCTATCTCCTGGGGACTCTCTTGCACGAGTAATTAGTTGCTTACTTTACTACAGTACAGCGCGGGCACCCATTCCAATATAAAGGATTAGTAAATCAAATAATAGATAGTAAATGGATCGGTTTAAAAATAAATGAGTTGTTAGTCGTAGAATATTATTCCCGTCGCGTAATTGGCTAACACATCGGCCAAGTTGTCACTGTACGAACTCCTAAGGCTCTCCAAGGACGTTCGTATTGCATTGAGCGAAGCACTCCAAAATGCCGATGTCTATCTAGCTTAATCCAACCTCACCGGGGAGGACTCACCCCTGGATCTCCAAGACAGTGCCTGCACAGGAGCAATATCCAACATCGTCTTCACTCCGCAGGACATGCTCATCAAAACCAGCCTACACGATCGCCCGCTATACTACACGGGATACATCGGCGACGTGAAAGTGGATCGAATGCACATAGATCCTGGCTCTTCCATAAGCATCATTCCGAAGGGTCTGCTACATCATCTCCGCATCCCAATGCATCGTCTGACGCCTACAAGTACCGCCATCAGCGGTTTCAATTCGCGCAGGAGCTACCCTATTGGGAAGATTCGTCTGAAGTGTCAAATTGGCGACCTCCAATCTGAAGTCACCTGCTACGTCATAGATGCAGACACTTCTTACAACATCCTCTTGGGGTGCCCATGGATACACGATTACATGATCGTACCTTCCATGCTATACCAGTGCTTCAAATATGTCGACAAACACGGCTTTGTAAAGACGGAATTTGCTGACATCGATCCCTTCAAAGGGGTCGAATCTTACTACTCGGACTCCTGCCTATACGAAAAGTCGAAGAGGCACCTTGATGAAGGAAATGAACAAGCTAGTACCGAAACGGCCACGGGATCAGAAGGACCTCTGACGATTCACCTCCAAGCTCGCAAACCGGGCAAGTCCGCACCCCTTACTGCCACTCTGCGGAAGGACGCGATCAGCCTCTCGGCGCAGGAAGAGCAGATGATAATCCGGCTGCCAAGATCCGGCCAACTGCTGAGACCCACAACGGGGCCACTAACGATCAGACTGCCGAGAGTCAGTCAACCCCAAACGGAGAAGCTCAATCCTTCCGATAGGCCACTGACGATACGCCTTCCCAAGAAGGGTCGTCACCCCGATGCAAGGTCTGACACTTCCAGCGAACCAGCCACTCCTCGCTCCACATCGAGCACCAAGCTGGGGGTCACTAGTCTGCCAACAACTCCACGTTCTGCTCCATCAACTGAACCACTGACAATCAAGCTTCCCAGGACGTCTTCTCAGTCCTCATTCACACAGGGGGTAGCCGAAGAGGAACCAGAGTTAGCCAAATATATGGCTGCCCACACTGATGTTCCCTCCGCTGATGATGTAATCCTCCTAGAAAAGATACCTTACTTCATCAATAAAGGGTTATCTTTGAACTACACCGAGCTCAATAAGCTATGTACAATGTATGCTATGGAACACGGTATAGGCACTCACCTACACATACAAGTGACAAATGTGTACACCGTGATCCAGCTTACTCTAGTAGAAGATGCTTACCGAATAATCGAGGGAGGGGATCATCCGATCATCTTCGGCCGGACGAACAACCCGCATCCCTTCACCATAGAGGAAGCCGACCTCGGGTCAGATGTCGGAAGACTGCCTCTGTATCTTTATAGCCCCTAATCAAAATATCTCATGCAGAAACAGGGGTATGATCTGGAAACGACGCCAGGTTTGAACTACGGCACTGGGCGACGATTACCTTTGAAGCCGTCGGTCCCGGCGGGCAAACCACGGGACTACTATAGCAAAACTCGATACGGGTTAGGGTATGTAACGCCTACTACGACTCCTGAGAGTTCAGATGAAGAATGCGACTGGCAGTCACATTCAACCGGATCACCAACTTCTGACTCGGATACCAGCATCGGAGATGTGTTCAGACAAGTCATGACAGTCAACATGGCATTCGCCGACGCTTACGAAGAAGACGAAGACATCCCCGAGATCCTCGAGCTAGAGCCGTGGGCCCAGCAATTGGATGCACAATGGGAAAAATGATTCGAACTAAGAGAACCTCCTACTGAAGATGAAGTCATACAAGTTGACCTCGGCAGCGAATCTTCTCCAAAACCAATTTTCGTCAGTAGAAGCCTAGCAGACGAAGAACGGGAGTCGCTGCTAGAACTTGTCAGAGAATACATTGATGTGTTCGCCTGGAGCTATAAAGACATGCAAGGATTAAATCTCGACATTGCTCTTCATAAACTCAACATTCGGCCAGATGCGAAGCCAGTCAAGCAACAACAGCGACGCTTTTGCCCAGGCATCATGGACGCAATCGAAGCCGAAGTCAACAAACTGATAGCCAGCGGCTTCATTCGTGAGGAGCAACATCCCGATTGGGTCGCCAATATAGTACCCGTCCTCAAGAAGAATGGGAAGATTCGAATCTGCATCGACTTTCGCAATCTGAACGAGGCATGCCCCAAAGATGAATTCTCCCTTCCTATCACAGACATCATGATTGACAATACCTACGGTTTTAAACGTATGTCATTCATGGATGGCTTCTCGGGGTACAACCAAATCAAGATGTCTCCTGACGACGAAAAGCATACATCATTTCGAACATCGATTGGCACATACTGCTACACAGTTATGCCTTTCGGTTTAAAGAATGCTGGCGCCAAATATCAAAGAGCCATGAGCATCATCTTCAGAGACCATTTACGCAAGACAGTGGAGTGCTATGTTGACGATATAGCCGTTAAGAGCCGCTGCAAGGAAGACCATCTGCAGGATCTAAGGACGGTATTCGACCTAATGCGAGCGCACAATTTAAAAATGAACCCTACGAAGTCCTTTCTGGGCGTATCCAGCGAAAAGTTCTTGGGCTTCATCATCACGGCACAAGGTATCCATGTAGACCCTGAGAAGACAAAAGCAATCATGGAGATGGGTCCCCCGAGAAACTCTGCGAACTCAGAGGCCTTCAAGGGAGGCTAGCTTACATCAGGAGGTTCATTTCCAACCTCTCCGGGCGATGTCAACCATTCACCCATCTCATGAAGAAAGGCGTCTCATTCGTATGGGATGAAGAATGTCAGCGTGCTTTCGACAGCATCAAAGAATATTTGTCAAATCCTTCAGTTTTGGTAGCCCCGGTTCCTGGAAAACCATTTCTGCTCTATGTACGAGCAATAGAACATTTCTTGGGGCTCTGCTCGCACAAAACAACGATGCAGGCCATGAGCAAGCCATATATTACCTCAGTCGAATGATGATTGGGCCAGAGCACCGATACACCGCTGTGGAGAAGGAATGCCTCGCCCTGGTGTTCGCCATTCAGAAAATGCGATACTATGTCACCGGACAAACGATACATGTGATCTCACGAGTCAACCCTCTCAGGGTCCTCATGACTAAACCAGGGGCACTCAGCTCTCGACTCGCTACATGGGCAATATTGCTGTCCCCTTATCATATGATCATCGTCCCACAAAAGGCAGTCAAAGGTCAAGCCCTGGCGGACTTCTTAGCAGCCTACCCAGGATCGGAGTCCTCCAGAATATATGAAGAGATCCCAGATGAGGTCGCCGACTCACATGCAACCTCTCACGATAATATATGGCGAATGTTCTTCGACGGTGCTTCGAGGACCGGACCTAAAGGCAATATAGTCGTCGAAGTCGGGGTAGTGCTGATCTCCCCTTTCGGATTGGTGATTAACCGCGCTTATTCCCTTACCGAGCCCTGCTCTAACAATGTGGCCGAGTACAACGCTCTGGTCATTGGCCTCCAACTCGCAAGAGAGCTGGGAGTAGAATACCTTGAAGCATACGACGATTCCCAACTAATCGTCAATCAGATACGGGGATCATATGAGGTCCGCCACGAAGACATGATCCCTTATCACCAAATAGCGATTGACATCATCTCGTCGTTCGAGGGGTTCTTCATCGAACATGTCCCTAGACTCCGAAATATCGAAGCTGATGCCTTAGCTAGTCTTGCCGCTTCCCTAGCAGTTCCGAATTATGATCGCCAATCAGTGGATGTGATAGGCCACGAACTGGTCTGTCCCAAAAACAATGTGCAATTCGTGGCGAGTTATTACGCACAAACGATCGATGATGCCCCAGATTAGAGACAACCATTCGTCGACTTCATCGTCTACGACATCCTGCCCGAGAATCCAAAGGAAGCCACCTCCATTAGACGGCGTTCTCTCAGATTCTTCTACGATACAGAGACAAAAATACTGTATCGTCGCTCCTACGACGGATTACTGCTTCGATGTCTGTCAAATAGAGAAGCTGTATGAGAAGCTCATAACGGTGTCTGCGGGGCCCACCAGCCCGGCCCAAAACTGTAAGACCGCCTCCGCCGAATGGGCTACTACTGGCCCACAATGGTGGCAGATGCGATAGACTATGCTAGAAAATGCAAAGCCTGCCAAGTCCACGCGGACTTCATTCACCAACCATCCGAATTTCTACATCCGAAAGTGGCGTCCTGGCCATTCGAAGCATGGGGAATGGATATCATTGGTCCAATCACCCCACCTTCCTCCCGAGGACATCGCTTTATACTCGCGATCAATGATTACTTCTCCAAATGGGCGGAGGCTGTCCCACTCGCAGAAGTCAAGACTTCAAACGTGATCAGCTTCCTTAAGCATCACGTCATCTACCGCTTTGGACTGCCCCGAAGGATCATCCATGATAATGGTCCGCAGTTTGCAAGCCACGTATTCTATCGGTTTTGCGATAAGCACCGTATTCAGAATGTCGCTTCGACACCGTACAACCCGGCAGCGAACGGGTTGGCAGAGGCATTCAACAAAACAATCATCAAACTCCTCAAGAAGTTTGTCTCCTCCAACAAACGCGACTGGAACGAGAAGCTTGGCGAATGCCTATGGGCTTATCGCACCACAGTTCGAACATCCACCGGGAATACACCATTCTTCCTGGTGTACGGGAGTGAGGCAGTCCTCCCATTGGAGACTCAGATCCCCTCACTACGTATCGCCCTCACACATCAATTGACGATAGACGAAAACCACCATCGCCGGCTACAGTAATTGGAGGCACTAGATGAAAAGCGCCTCTTGGCTCAGCAACGAATTGAGCTATACCAAGCACGCATCTCTGGAGCCTTCAACAAGAAGGTCAAAATCAGAACATTCCAGGTGGGCGATCTCGTCCTGGCAGTTCGGAGGCCGATGGTCATGACTCACAAGACCGCCGGCAAATTCCAGCCAAAGTGGAAAGGCCCATTTATCATTGAGACAGTATTCTCCAACGGTGCTTACCGCCTCGCAAAACAAAACGGAGACTTGCTCATGTTGCCCGTCAACGGCAAGTTCCTGAAGAAATATTATGTCTAAACGACATTCTCCAGATCATTGAGTCACATACCCGTCGGTACCGCTGAACTCACACTCACCATTCTCTAAATTTTTGAGTCATGTGCCCGTTGGTACCGCTGAACTCATCCATACAATTTTCCCAGATCATTGAGTCACGTACCCATCGGTACCGCTGAACTCACACTCACCATTCTTTAGATTCCCGAGTCATGTACCCTCTCGTGCCGCTGAACTCACATCCACAACATTCCAGATTATCGAGTTATGTGCCCGCTGGTGCCACTGAACTCACACTTTCACAAATATCGAGTCTTGTACCCGCTGGTGCCTCTGAACTCACATCCCGGTCACTCTTTCAGATAGTAAGTCATGTATGATCATATCTCTGAACTTTCTTTCTGGGAGGAGATCCCCCCATGATCCAATACCCGCACTTTCAGTGCACAAAAAAGGGTAATCGATCCACAAATTTCCAAAACGGCCATGTCCTCATTACCTCTGAGTCGTTCCACTTCCGCCAAAAATAAATCACCCCTTACATAGAACTTCCATGTCCTCATTACCTCTGAGTCGTTCTATGTGCCCTCCTTCATTGAGCCCACTCCTGTTATGTCCTCATTACCTCTGAATGGGAAGGCTCCGTCGAAGAAACCTTCATACTTGCCATGTCCTCATTACCTCTGAGTAAGTATGATGATCCCCTTTCGACCTATTATCTGTACCCACAACCGGAGTACACCAAGGGTAATGGGTCCACAAATGTCCTCTGTTGACCACAAATGTCCTCTGTTGACCACAAATGTCCTCTGTTGACCACCAATACCCTCCGTCGAGTTCATTCCTCCATGTACTCATTACCTCTGAGTAGGAAGACTCTACGTTCAAAAAACTTTCCTACTTGTCATGTCCTCGTTACCTCTGAGCAACTATGTCGGTTCCCCTTTATCCTATTATCTGTATCTTAAACCAGGGTACGCCAAGGATAATAGGCCCACAAATATCCTCAGCTAAGTTTCTTAGCACTAACATACCATCTCCTCATGCCCCAGGAGCCTAGCTGCGCTACGGCATTCCTTTTCCCAATACCAAGAGCACCCATGACCACTTTGCCATGGCTGCTTCAGGTATCCTGACCAAAACTTGTTATCTATACCTAAAACCAAGGTATTCCATGGGTAATAGGTCCACAAATATACCCCCTATGCAGGGGAGAACATCACCACAATATCACAGACGCAGCAAGCAATACAAATGAAGAGTAGAATTGAAAGTACTCTTTATTTGAAGGAAGAAAAAAGTATTACATATTCCGGGATCACGTCCCCTCCAGAAAGAAAGAAAACAGAAACAAAACAAGAAGAAAAAGGCCAACTACAGTTCGGCATTGCACAATTCCATGAGCCGGTCTCTCACCAAGACAGTCCCTCGCTCAAGCCTCTGTTTAGCTCGGTGCTCGGCCTCTTGGGATAGTTGCTCCGCATCATTCAGATACATATAGGCCTGCCAGTTAGTCTCTATCTTCTTCAGGGCAAGTTCTAGATTGGCAGAGGCCCTGCTAAGCTTGTCAGCTTCCTGGATGGCAATTCCTTTTTCAGTACAAGCAGCCTCCAGTTCGGACTCCAAGAAGACCAACTTTCTCTGGAGTTCGAGGATTTGTTTCAGAGTGTCGGTCACCCCGCGAGAGGCAGCCGCTTTTCGAGTCGCACAATCGTCAGCCCGACGGCTCCACTGATCGTGCAATCGGGTCAAATCCTGGCGGTCCTTCAATATAGTCGGCTTGAGCGATTCCCGGGCAGCCATCACCTTCTCCACCGCGGTAATGAGAAAGTTGCGCTCTTGATTTATGACTGCCGGTAAATCAGTCTGTTGTAACATGCGAAACTGGGCCACGAGACGATCAGCTTCTAATAGCTTAGGCTCCAGAAGCGCAGCCAGTTCTCCTCCGCCAGGGAGTGTCTTAAGGATACTAATCTGGCCACCGGCACATCGACGGGCCAGAGTAAAGGGAGTCCCCCTTTCTACTGCTGCCTCGATCCCCCTCTTAGGTGGCGATGGAAACTAGCAACCACGTCCTGTAACGCGTCATCTAAGACCTCTGTAGAGGACGGCGTCAGAGGGAGAGTGGCAGACGGTACCGGAGGAGCGGCTTCAGAAGTTACTGTACCCGCCACCAAGGAAGCAAATTCTACACGGAAAGATGCTTGAATAGTGTCTAACTCCTCTTCTGCCGCCCGAAGAGCATGGATGCTCGGCAGAGAGGAAAGGTTGACCCCCGAAACTACATCCGCAGAGGAGGACACAGGGGGCATCGTTCCTTGTCCCAGCTGCGCTGCTACCTGGGACCCCGAGCTCGACCCAGACGAAGGTCCCTCGATACAGGGAGGTCCTGTCAGGCCCTCTCCGGTAGGGTTCAATCCAGCGATATCCATCACTGGCAATGAAGGGTTGGGATCTGAACATCCAAAGCAACCATTAGTCGACATAATCTGAAAGATAAGATGACGGAATACATAGGCTCATTCACAAGCTATGGTTTGATTTGTATTACCAGGGGAAAAGCGTGGGGGCGACGGCTCGTTCACAGCCGGCGTAGTTTCCCCACCCACAAAGTCATCATGTTGGGGTTCGGATGTCTCAGGGACGGGCGCGATAAAGCCCCCATCCCCCTGTGTTGAGGTCCCAGCAAGATGGGAATCCTCGACCGCAACCGGAAGCACCCCAGCAGCAATGATAGCAGTGCACACATCACTGACTAAATGAGACAGGACCGGGTTAGCCTCGGTAATCGGGTCCTGAGGAGCGAGCTCATCCGACGCCTATAAAGAGCAAAAGAAACAAATAATCAGGCCATAACATAAAAGAAGAAGAAAGCGAACAGCCGAAGCCCAAATCACCTCAGGAACAACGTCCACATCATCAACAAACAGCCTGCGACGTCTTACCGCGGCATGCTTCATGGAATAGGTTCGGTCGTCAGCAATAGTCACGCGCCTGCTTCATTTACGCGAAGGGCCAGGTACCGCAGATGGTTGATCCTCCACCACCGTATCAGACCAAGTAGACGGTTGGCCCGCAGTCCTTTCAGCCGGCACGACAGGGGGTTGATTCCCAACTTCCTCGTCCGAAGAATGAGATAAATCATCGGCATCTTGTTCGTCATCTTCCTCATCCGCCCAGTGGACTCTGAGTCCGGCACAGGAACCCTGTTCGCCCCCCTCTTCCTCTTTATGGACCCCTCTGGCTTCTCAGCCAAACCGGTTCCAGCGATGAAGCTAGTATTCATATCAAAACCGACAGGAGGCTTGCTCGCCGCAACATGATAAAGGGCCGCTATATACAAGATATCCCCTGCCACCTTGGCATCAGGGACTGAGAAGCTGGCCCGGGTATGGGCCGCATTATAATAATGCCAAGCCCGGACGCCATCGAGCACACTGCCCTCAATGCTCAAGCAAGCGCTAGGGCGATCCAGGAACAATTGACTATACCCGAATTGATGGGAAAATCTACTGGGCAGATAAGGCTCCAGGTATACTCTATTCCGGTAATGATACACCAGGTGCGCGGGACGGATGTTGCGTAACCAAAGAAGCAACTTCTCAGATAAAAGTTGGAGAGGATCAACGCCGTCAACGTGTACCCTCCTTACTTCTCCAGGGGTAAATTCAGGGAGAGATACAAAGAATTCGGGCCCATCAACTCTTGCCAACGCCCTTCGACAGGCCGGCATGGTATCATGCTCCCAAGGCTGATGACGATACCGGAAAAGGAAGGCGTCATCATCGGTGACATTTTCATCAGGTCCCGGCCTCATCAATGACCGATAGTGCATCAATAACCACCCCATGAGGTAGTGGTATGGTAGTTCTATCCGTTCAAAGTCCATCGACACATCACGAGCAATGACTTTGGATGAAAAGGCACGAAGGCCGTAGTTTATGCTACACACCATGGCCGGGAGGAGCGCCAGTCTTACCTTGAAGACCAATTTTACAGCAGGAAGAATTAAATGGCGGCTGATCCTTTCCATAGAACCTGCGTCGCCCGAGACTACATAGTTGTGTAGCCACACCATCAAGAACCCAGCTAAGATCGCTTTATCAGACATCTCCCGGGTACCATAGTGGAAGTAACTGAGGGAGTCAGTGCGACTCCCAAACCGGTCACGGGTAGACCTCGATCTCTTGACCTTCAACATCATATCCTTTACCTCCTCCGGGGTTCGGGGAGTTCGAGACGAAACTTGGCCGGAGGGACGCAACTTAAAAAGATACAAAACCCAGGCCGTGGTGTGAGGGGCGCTCCCTTCTGAGCTATTTTCTTTCTTGATAGCCATCTGGTGGCAGGCGCTATGATGGCACAACAGTTCTTGGTACACGGCGACAAAACCAGGAAATCGTCGATCCAGGTCTTCGAATTCTTCGTTCGTCGGTGTATATGCTTCAAAAGCTTCACCTCCCCACGGTAATCTAGAAACAGTGTGCATCTCATGGAGAGCAAGCCCCAGCTCTCCTCCGGAGGCAAAGAAAGTCCCTGTACGCCGATTATACAACTCCAAAAGAGCCATAAACAAAGGCTTGTTAATAGGCAACCCATAGCAGGTGCCCCTGACGGCGTAGTAGAGGTCAATTTCCCGAAGGTATTCCCCATATTTCCTCAAGATCCATGAGTAGTCCATGTGGGAATGGAGTTGATCCAGTTCAGTAGCAACAACCTGCCTACGGGATAAGACCCCTTGCGAGCGAGCTGATTTAGAAAAGTATCAGCCATAGTAAAGGTAAAATTAGGGCCATTCGTGTTTACAAAAGTACCAGGGAGCAGCCCCATCACAGTCCGACTCACTGATTACTTGCCCGCACATACTAAACCCGTGCGCCTGTTGTAGTGGATATTGCTCACAAACATTCCATGTTGGGTAGGAGTCAGGGAGCCTACCATGGTCCTGCCCAACGGTACCATGTTAAACCATGAGAGAGGATAATGCCGCTCCATCTCGGGGATGTGAATCTCTACTCCGTCTACAGAAAAATCCCAGTGCTCTGAAACATCCAGCAATCGGGAGTTCTTTATGGAAAAGGCATCCCCAAAGAGAAAAGTCGATTTCAAATATTCTCCATCCAGCTTCTCCGAATTCATCATCGAACAAAGAAAGTAGAAAGGTTGGTTATTAATGGCAGCCACCCTCTCCCTAGGTTCATTAGTGGGAAGCTGATCCACTATACGACGGATTAAGTCATCAAGCCACACGCCCACGGCGAACTGAGCTGAACCCACAAGAAGCTCTCCTGCTGGGTTGGTTGGGAGGTTCACTGAAAAAGAAAAGGACAAAGAGAAACAGGATTAAAAGATGGTTAAGGCAAAAAAATCACTGAATAAAGAAGCTCCCACGAGCCTATGCGGATTCGGGTCGACAAAGCCTTATGCGGCTCCATTCCAATTGGGTCTCAGGAGATGCGGTTTCGAGGAAGCCTATGCGGTTCGAGTCAACACAGTCTCATGCGGCCCAAATCAGATGGAAGTTCCATATGACACTAGCTCGATAGCTCATGCGGATCAGATGAATATACACGGTTCTAACAGAAGAGCTCATGCGGCATAAAATACCATGCGGTTCAGCCTGCTAGAAACATATGCGGCTCCGTTCAGAGGAGACTTTATGCGGTTTTTATCTAGAGACTTAAATCCTTCTCATGCGGTTCAAACATGGGATATTTTCTATGTGGCTTGGGTATGAGAAGGTCATGCGGCCCATACAGCATATGCGGCTCTGCCATCAACTTGGGTGGAGGCTTGTGCATAAATATGCAACAGAGCCATGGGTTCTCAAGATTCAAATGCAACCCTTACCATTGAAAGCAGGACGAACATCAGAAGGCACTTCGGGCGCTTCGGGCTCGACGGCCGACGAAGACGTCACTCTCTTGCCCTTCGCGACGGCGGAGACGACTTTGGAAGACTTAGGAGCCATTTGCTTCGACGGGCGGACAAAGAAGATCAGAAAGAGGAGACAGTAAAAAAGAGTGAACAAAGGAGAAGGTAAAGAAGTCCCTCCGGCCAAAGTCATCCATATTTATAAACTAGAGTGAAGCGTTTCGATCCCCGTGCGTACACGCAGACCGACTCTTCGGTTATCAAAATGAGCCGCCGAAAATGGAGGCCACGCCCCTCGGATCCCGCACCAAAAAGTAGCCTTTAAAGCTGACAGCAAATCAACAACGTTTAAATGCAAAAGATTGCCATACGTGGCAATAATGACGTGGCAAAGAGCCATGCGGCTGAACAGTCCCCTGCGGATGAACCACCTATGCGGCTGAACAATCTATGCGGCCAAGATCTCTATGCGGTCAGGGTTTCATATGCGGCTAGAAGAACACAGCCATGCTTCTCATTCAAAGTACTTCAATTTTACAAATTGAAAACTTTGAAGGGGGTCTTGTAGAAGCATGGAAAATATTAAAGAAAATGACCCATGCGGCCAAAGAGCCCCATGCGGCTCAGAAAGCCCATGCGGCTCAGAGAATCATGCGGCATAAGAATCTATGCGGCTCAAGACATCCTATGCGGCTCCGAAGACACGTGGCGGGACAGTCCCCTTCTCTGTCCTCTCGCATTAATTGTTTGGCGGCTGATAATTCTGAAAAAGTGACAGTCCTGACACAAAAAGAAGTAATTATGACTCTGTCATAATGACAGCTTCTAGGGAAGAGAAAAAAGATCTCTGACACAAATCTCCTGAGAGCCATAAAAATGCCACGTGGCCTTGCCACGTGGGCGTTCGTATGCGGCTCGAGCAAAGACTTCTCATGCGATTCAGAATGAAGCCGTCCTATGCGGCTCAGGCCGAGACAACCTCATGCGGCTCGAGCAAAGACTTCTCATGCGGTTCAGAATGAAGCCGTCCTATGCGGCTCAGGCCGAGACAACCTCATGCGGCTCGAGCAAAGACTTCTCATGCGGTTCAGAATAAAATCGTCCCATATGGCTCAGGCCGAGACAGCCTCATACGGCTCGAGCAAAGACTTCTCATGCGAACCACTTCCATGCGGCTCAGGCGGATGTATCCTTATGCGGCTCGCAATGATCACCTCCATGATAGGGCCACTACCCAGACAGCCCTGACACGTGGTCCTAACCATATGCGGCCCAAAATCGTATGCGGCTCACTCGTCCTACGGTTCAGATCCCCCCAATGGCTCCTAAGACACGTGTCCTAAGCCGATCAATTCCTCAGATTTATTACAATCAAAGATTGGGTCAAATCCCAATAATCTGGGACACATGGCAGGAGAATAAATCTAATTTATTCATAGACATCAGAAGATCATTATGAGGAAGATTTATTCCAATCAGCATTAATTGCTAATGGGATTTGGTGTAATCTACACTCAATGGCTCGGATTCGTCACAATCAAGAACGAACGGCCTAGATTGACCAATCCACAGGCCGCCGTCATCTCCAAGAGATAATCATTGGCAACCCTAATGATCACATCCCACTATTATAAATAGTAAGGTGCCATTCCCTTGTAGAGAGACGGTTAGAGATATATACTGTCACAGAGAGACTCCTCCAATAACCAGAGATCAATCCAGAGAGAGAAGCCAGAAAAGCAATACGAGGAGAGAAGGAAGAACATTTCTTCGTCAACGCCAACCATCTCGTCACAGGAGTCAAGGCTGCATACCGATCGTCCAAGGAGTAAGGCAGGGCTGCCGTCGCCTTCCCGAGCCTCTATCGTCACCCCCAGAATCTAAAATAAACAATTGTACTTAGATTGCTGTACCTAGGTTTTCGTCCCTAGGCTTTCTTTGTACAAGCGAGTTTGTATTGTGAGTCTAAGTTCAGTCCTCCTATAAAACTGTTATGTACTTTTACAATCAATGGCAAACATATGCGACCTCAGGGAATAGAAGTTCTGCTGCATTTGATATGATACATTCGGACGTATGGGGTCCTTGTCCTACAATCGGTATTAAGTTTTAGATGGTTCGTCACTTTTATTGACTGTTATACCCGCGTGACCTGGGTCTACCTTATGAAGAATAAAAGTGACGTCCTTGAGGCTTTTCAGGATTTTCATCGACGGGTGGAAACACAATATAATGTTAATTAAGTGTTTCCTGTCAGACAATGGGACGGAGTATACTAATAAGAGGGTTGCTGAGTATTTATCTACTCATGGAATACTACATCAAACTTCATGTGCCTATACACCGGCACAAAATGGTGTAGCCGAACGGAAGAACAGGCACCTGCTGGAGGTCGCACGGACGATGATGCTGGCTATGAATGTCCCAAAATACTTATGGGGGCAAGCTATATTGACGGCCTCTTATCTCATCAACAGAATGCCGTCTCAGATATTGGACTAGAAGATACCGTTGGAGATGCTTACTGGTGCAACTACCTACACTGTTTCCCCGAAAGTATTTGGGTGTGTGTATTTTGTCCAAGATAATAGGCCAGGAGTTGGCAAACTGGATCCAAGAGCGGTTAAGTGTGTATTTGTCGGGTATACAGCGACTCAGAAGGGATACGCATGTTGGAGCCCAGTTGAGCGAAAGATGTTTGTTAGCATGGACGTTACATTCAGAGAACTGGAACCATACTTTGGTTCGGATGCAGGTTCGACGTTTGGTGATATACCTAACACAGAGGGTGTTAGACGTGATGGAGAGATAATAAGTCCAAACGTGGTAGTCGGATCGGTCCCGTGTCCGGTCGTGGAAAATTGGACGAAAGGGGGAGATAGCCGTGACTCTGATACGGAGAATGAAGAAGAAGATACATATGTTACGTAGGAAAAGACAAGGGAAAAGAAGCTACAAGTCTACAGAAGGAGACAACAGAAGTCCAGTGCTGTGCCGTGCCCATTGCCTACTGTATCGTGCCCATTGCCTACTGTACCAAGTCCCTCGTCTACTCCTGCCTCAACTCTTGAAGATGTTGCCCCCGTACTGAATCACTCTGATTCTGATGCGGATCTCTCTAACTCGGATGGTATGATCTCTCCACCACCTATTGCTCCCTTAAGGAGATCTTCTCGCATCAATGCGGGTAAGGCTCCTAGTCGTTATGATGATTATGAACATGGTATTGCCAATTTTTGTCTTATTCTAACATTTCTTCGAATTATCGAGCCTTTATTGCATCGTTAGACTCTACTTCTTTGCCTAAGTGTTTGCAGGAAGCAAAGAAAGATCCAAGGTGGAAAGTTACAATGGTGGAAGAACTTGGGCCACTAGAGAAAAATAAGACATGGGAGTTGGTTCCATTACCCAAAGGGAAGAAAACTGTGGGATGCAAATGGGTATACACAATAAAGGAGACACCAGAAGAAAAAGTAGAGCGGTACAAGGAGAGGTTGGTTGCAAAAGGATACACATAATCATATGGCATCGACTATAATGAGACGTTTGTCCCGGTAGCAAAAATGAGTACGGTAAGAACTCTGGTCTCCGTTGCAGCAAACTATGAGTGAAAGCTATTCCAATTAGATGTTAAGAATGCCTCTCTCCACGGCGACCTGCAAGAAGAAGTGTACATGGAGCTCCCGCCAGGATGCTACACGACAGAATCAGACGGAGGGACGTCGCGTGGAAAAGTGTGTAAACTAAAGAAGTCGTTATACGGGCTCAAGCAATCTCCCCAAGCCTGGTTCGACAGATTCAGAAAGGCTGCTACTGGCATGGGATACCATCAAACAAATGCAGATCATATAGTCTTTCTTCAGCATAGAAGAGGCCACATTACTATACTTGCTGTATATGTGGATGATATAGTAATCACAGGTGATGATGAGGTCGAGATCACTAAGCTGAAATCAAAACTCGTAAAGGAGTTTGAGGTGAAGAATTTAGGAGCGATGAGGTACTTTTTGGGTATCGAGGTGTATGACGGTGAATAAGGAAATGTTCTCTCATAAAGAAAATACGCACTAGCTCTGCTAATGGAGACAGGGATGCTGGGATGCAAAGCAGCAGTCACTCCGATTGACCAGAAGTGCAAGTTGGGAGCAGAAGAATGAGAGCCAGTTGATCGTAAAAGGTATCAAAGGCTTGTAGAGAGATTGATTTATCTGGGGCACACTCGCCCTGATATCTCATTTGTGGTGAGTGTAGTGAGTCGCTACATGCATGATCCAAGAACGTGTCATATGGAAGCAGTGTTTCAGATCTTGAGATATCTGAAAGGGAGGCCGGGAAAAGGGCCATGGTTCAAGAAGAATGGACGTATAGAAGTTGAGGGATACTGCGATGCAGACTGGACGAGTTGCATAGACGACAGAAGGTCTACCACGGGGTACTGTGTCTTTGTAGGAGAAAATCTGGTCTCATGGAGAAGCAAGAAACAATCAGTGGTAGCACGGTCGTTAGCTGAAGCAGAATACAGAGCAATGGCTCTGGGAGTGTCAGAATTACTGTGGGTGAAAGCACTGCTGACATAGTTGAAGCTGGATATGGGAGCACCGTTACATCTTCTGAGCGATAGTCAAGCTGCAATAAGTATAGCCAAAAATCCAGTTCAGCACGACAGGATGAAGCACATCGAGATCGATCGATTCTTCATCAAGGAGAAGCTGGAACAAAGGATACTGAAGATTGACCATGTTCGCTAGAAGAACAAGTTGCAGATTGTCTGACTAAAGGTCTTAGTTCATTGAGTCTGTCAAAGCTATGTAACAAGATGGGGATGATTAATATCTATCGCCCAACTTGAGGGGGAGTGTTGAGAATCAATAAGGGACTTTAGTCCCACATTGTAAAATGTAGTATGAAGAGGAGTTGGAACCTATATAAGTAGCAAGTAGTAGCCTATCAATAAAATCAATCCATTATTCATTTTCTACTCGTTTTCGTGGATATTTTTGACGGAGTTCATTGCTAGTCTTCATTGATTTTGGCATTTCCTATATATCAAATTATGGGAGAAAGAGAGAATAGTATTAATCCTTTGTTCGTGCAATTGTAGGTGACCGTATAGGCGAAGCTTGATCTTAGCTTTAGAGTTCTCTTTCTCTCAGCAATTCTCCAACAGTGAGTGGATTTGATCATTCTTTCCTTTATCTTCACACTCTAATAAAAGAATATTTGCTTGTCTTGTTGTGTCCTTCAATCAAATGATACCTTAATAAAAAAGAATCAAGATAAAAAGGGATCATAATATTGTTTGCTTGTCATATAGAAATGTGGTTTAGCATAATGTTGTTTGATCGTCATATATAAATATAGATTGTGGTACTGTTGTTGAATATAAATGGAATCATAGAGAATGTCTATAATCGGTATTATGAATTAGAGCGAGGGCTCGAGGAAAGTAGAATACACGTTAGGATTATGTTGCATAGTTCTGTTCAAGTTTTTGTTATCTTACATGTTATATTTCTATAGCTAAGCTTTGTATGCATGCATAGTCATGGACAACTTGTACATAAAATTTGATTTCTCGAACGGTTGTCGGGACACTAACCGGTTCGACCTAGGAAGAACAAGAGTAATAGTATTAGCACAACTAATTTGGGAACTTCAATTGGGTAATAAGAAATGGTCCTTTAGTAGCAGCTATGCTTGTTTGTTTATGAAAGTTGTGAACTCCTTTCATGTATCTGTGTCCCCTTCCAACTTTGAAAGTTCCAGTGCATTTATATACAAGGACATTATACATACAGGAGAAATCTTTATTCCAACAAGAACTTCAAACATAGTGACTCAAAACTCTCTTTCAGATGGCTAAAGGTTTGAAAACAATCGGAAGCCCTGATTGCGGTTGTAGAGTAAGCCTGTCTGTTGGCTCATGCTTGTAGTCAGGGGAGAGGGAGAACGAGAACCTCTGAAGGATCATGGCTACGACCATTTTTGCTTCCAGCATCGCAAAGTTCTGGCCGACGCACGCTCTTGGTCCCATCGAGAACGCCAGCAGAGCGTTCGGATGCCTGGCAGCGTTTGTGACCCCGTTTTCAAACCTCACTGGGTTGAACTCGTTCGCGTCGTCGCCCCAGAGATCTTTGTTGCGATGGATGATGGCAACGGGCATCGTCAAAATGGTGTCTTTAGGTATCATCAGGTTTCCCAGGTCCATATCTTGAGCAGCCTTCCGTACGATCACAATTGCCGGGCTATAGAGCCTCAAGGCTTCCAGTATAACCATTGTCACCTGCAGAGGGGCAGAAAAATTAACTTCATTGAAGGAATATTAGACTATACTTAGGTCTGGTTAGTGTTTTTGGCATCTTAATTTTCTACTACTAGTTTTTGGCACCTCTTTAAAACATCTTTCGTCAATTTTGAATCACATCAAGACCAATTCAAAATAAAATATGGCACTAGAAAGTTAAGATGCCAAAAACAGCCAAACGATATAACTGAGGTGCCAGAATCGAGCAGCAGAAAGTTAAGGTACCAAAAATAACAGAACGACATAGTTGGGGTGCCTAATTTAGTCGTTAGGTTTGGAGTAGGCTTGTTACCAGTTTTAACTTGTTGAGGTTGTCTGCAGTGGGAATTTCCATCCGGCACTCGTTCACAACTTCCTCTCGTAGCCTCTCCTGCCAGTCTCTGTTCGTACTGAGCAAGAAAATAGTCCAAGTTAGCAAGTGGGAGGTGGTCTCGTGCCCGGCGAAGAAGAAGGTCTTGCACTCGTCTATGATCTCATCCATGCTCAATCCCGTTCCCTCCTGTGTCGCCCGGGTGGACTCCATCATCAACCCAAGCAAATCGTTGCCGTAGCCCGAGTGCTCGGAACCTAGCCGGCTCTGGATGATGCTCATTAGAGTGTTCCTCACTTTTCTTTCGAGCTTCCACCTTTGTCGACTCCTCTCGGTAGGGAGATACCTATAAGTAGAATGAGTTTACTGGGATCAGTATACATATTAGCTAATTACTCTCCTAGACGCTTCTTGAGGCAAAATTATTCAGTGGTCCGGCTTCATCACGTGGCAGTGGTGAGGTCTTGCTCTCCTCCAATAGCAGCATGACATGTCACTCTTGTAGTGTCATGTTGCTTGCTCACGAGAGTGACGTGTCATGCTGCTATTTGGGCTTCGTGATGAGGCCGGACTATTGAATAATTTCTCCTTCTTGAGGCGAAGGTTAATAATTACTTGTATCCAGGGATTTCTCTGTTGAGAATATTGGCTAAGGCTAGCGCTTGGAGCTCCTTTTGTGCCAGAAAGACTTCCTTCCCTTCCTTGAAACTGCTTCCGAAGGCGGAATGGGAGATCACATCTGCTGTTAGCTCCTGAAATTGACTGCTGACCTCCACTGCACTATGCTGCCCCTCTGCTTGAACTATCTGGCCATGCCAACTATCTAGCATAGACATGGTGCAATCTGCCATTTTCTTTGTCATCACCTGCAGATTATACACAAATTAATACAAGTAAGCAATCTTTTATGGTATTAAAACTATGTTTGAACAGGTATCTAATTGGATTATGGCTCATGATAGAAATCCTAATATTGGTTGGATCCTAAATAATTTATTTTCGGAAACTTGGATTAATGGTTCAGATAGGTTTCTTGGTTGAATCTTATATGACTAATGCTTGGAAGTTACAACATTACAAGATTGAAGTATTTCCTTGTGAAAGGATACATTGTTTTTCTCTTTTTGAGGATAGTCATTGATGATCGTCTCTACATGGACTACTAGCACTGAGACGCCCTCCAATTTAGTTATTGTCCGGGCAACGATTCGAACAAGGCTCGCAGTATCGGTATCGGACCCTTCCTATGAGTATTAGCATCGGCAGTTTCAGATCGAAGTATTTAATTTTTTTGGTATCGAGAAGCAAATAATCATTAATAAAATTATTAAAAATTTAGGAAAAATATTTTATACATCTAGGCATAATTTTAAAGAATGTTTGTGGTGTTTTTTAACAGTTTTAAAATTGAATGAAATAATAGTTACCCTTGCTGATTGTTTACATGCGATAAATAAGTTTTCTTATCTTACATGCTTTTACAACTTTATTATACTTTTACACCCTTATTCATTGGTTCTTTCGTTCAATTTTCTTTGCCGGATTGACTAGAAAAGAGACCTCCAATGTTGATATCGGTCACTATTAGTATCGGTCAGTATCGAATAGGAACATGCCAAAACATATAGGTATCGGCCGTATCAGATCGATTTCGACCGATACTGCAAACTATGGGTTCGAACCCACACTCACTCCTCCCTTCCCTTACTAGTGTTAGCACTCCCTGGCGGTGTGAGCGGACACGTTGAAAAGAGATGAAAGATCTGATATCGGATTTTCAGGTCGAGCTGTAACTCCCTCTTCCAGTTGCAGCACTTGGTTGCTGCTACATATTGAGGAAGGGATAGATAAATATTGTGCATCAGATCGATTAAGCTTCTTGGAGATCAACTGTGAGACTGACATTAGTTGAAATACTCGATATTCATAAATTGTAAACTCCCATAAATCTTAAAAGCATTCGTTTTGAGGAGTACATAACCTCTAAAAAGCAGTGTCAGAGCCAAAGTATATTGTTAGTCAAATGTGTCGTGTCTGTGTCGCGTCATAGGATTGAGACTCGAGAAAGGATTAAAGGAAGCTGACCTTGAGCTTGTCCATAGTGAAAGCAGGGCTGACGACTCTCCGGTGTCTAGCCCACTCCGAGCCGACTGTCATAACCAATCCCCTCCTGCCCAGTAGTGCCAAGAAGTACGAACTTGGGTTCGTCTTGGTGTAGAAACCAAATTTGTTTGATAGAACTTGTTTGGCATGCTCTGCGTCGGTGATGCACAGCCTCGTTTGTGCCCCGAACCTATAGAAAAAGGTTTCTCCTGTGCGACACACAAATTAAGCGGAAGTGAAAAAACTTTGATTCTAGAAATCCATCATATATTTCCTTTTTCCTTGTAGGTTTATATTTTTTTTTTTTTTTTCCTTGTAGGTTTATATATATATATATATATATATTTTTTCCTTGTAGGTTTCCTTGTAGGTTTATATATATATATATATATATATATATATATATATATATATATATGTGCGACACACAAGCGGAAGTGAAAAAACTTTGATTCTAGAAATCCATCATATATTTCCTTTTTCCTTGTAGGTTTATATATATATATATATATATATATATATATATATATATATATATATATATATATATATATATCATGTCAACCTTACAAGCCTAAATTGTTTTGTGCAACTAAGGGAATGTTTGATAAATTTTGGCAACATCCAACCCCTGTTGAACCTAAAAAGTTTCAAGAACGGTTTCATTGTTTGTAGTAAAATACTAAGTCGACAACAAATACTTACAACCTCTTTCTCTTCCACCCCTTACATATGGGTCCCACCGGGTTCCACCTCTACTCTCCCCCCATGCTACATGGGCTCCACCCGACCCCACGAGTTTCTCCTCTCCTCCAATCGAAGCCTTACACGTGGCGCTTGTAAGGGAATTGTAAGCATTTGGTTGTAGGTTGTAGGCATAGCAAAGCTATTGTTTGTAAGCTGAAACAGTGAAACCTTCTAGGGTTAGGATTTCATTAGGCCATCAAAAGTTAAAACACATTAACGTTGGGCGACCCAATAGTAAGTCCACAAGACTTCGGACTTGGACAAGGCGACCCTTCTATGCTTAGAACAACCCTCCAGATCCAACGTACCCTGCAAGAGGTTGTCGACCCCCAAAGTACATAAAGAAGCGTCCCTTCTATGCTTAGAACAAATTAAATTTTGTTGTTCTGAATCTGAAATCAAGTGTAGCAGTAGATCATACAAAATTTTGCAGACACGCCATCTTGTTGACAAATGCAAATATTTGCTATTTTATTTCTCAAGGAAAAATTGAGGGAGAAAGGAAATTCTTTGAAAGAACATAGGAGGAGCAGAAAGAAATTAGAATTCATGCTCTTAAAATTTCAACTCCATACCAACATCTTTCTTCAAATGAAACAAAAACTTTATGTTATTTGAGGTCCTCAATAGACAGAAATGGATTTAAGTTACTAGATCAAATCCAAACATTTTAAAATTACATATAATCTGATACCATTATATTTAAATGGGAAAATTTATGAAATGCCCAAAAAACAAAAACATTTTATGAAAACCAACCGCCCAATAACATTTCATCGCATGCCCAGAATTAGAAAAAAATATATAAAGAGGATTCCGAATGACCTTTTTGACCTTCCTTCTAATTTATTGAAAACACCCAATTTCGGGGTTGGTTGCTGAGAAACCCAATTCATAAAAACCAACCCCGAAATTGGGTTTCTCAGCAATTTTCAAATTTTTTTTTATCAAACTTCTTTTTTTTGGGAATGGCAATAAATTGGGTGTTTTCAATTGGGTGTTTTCAATAAATTAGAAGGAATGACAAAAAGGTCATTCGGAACCATCTTTATATATTTTTTTTGCTAATTCTGGACATGCGATGAAATGTTATTACACGGTGGATTTTTCATAAAACTTTTTCATTTTTTGGGCATTTTATAAATTTTCCAAAAAAAAAAATTTAAGATATCTTTTAAACAAGGGGCATCATTTTAGATTTCGTCCTGGACATTAAAATATTCCGGGCCGGCCATGTCCCATAGTAAGTCCGACAAGGCTTCGGACTTGGACAAGGCGACCCTTCTATGCTTAGGACAACCATCCAGGTCCAACTTATCCTGCAAGAGGTCGTCGACCCCCAAGTACATAATGAAGCGTCCCCACAAGAGGTTTGATCAAGGGACAACCAATCCAACCCCTCGGCGACCGACGGAGTCAGTAATTTTGTAACAGAACATGAGGAATAGGAGGATACCATATAGAGACATCCACTTAGCATAGTGGGGAAGAACTCTGGGGACGATGTCGTGGGAGGAGACGTCCATCTCCGTCCCTCTCGCGTCCTCCTTCAAGCTCTTGATCTCCTCGAGGCTCCCCGACCAGAACTTGGGCTCAGGACCCCTCAGCCCCTGTTCCTTGAACCTTCGTGCCATGACGTAGGGCTTCCATAGTAGGTTCACCAGGGCTCCCCAGAGGGCCGAGACCACTATCACCAACAGAGCTCCCAGAGTCAACTCGAGATGGTCCATCGATTCCTCCTCCTTCCTGTCGTGCGTGTGGGTGTGAATGAAGTTCGAGTGGTATATATCGACAGTGTCTACGTGACAACTTTTAATTAGCAGATAGATGGATGGAGTGTACGCGAATAGGTAGGACAAATTGTATTGTGATACTTCAGTCTGCACGTCACAGCCGACAGACACACTTGTTTAGCATTTTCCATACTATATACAGCGTGGGTGGGCCCTTTAGACTGCCGGATGAGATCATGGGTGATGCTAGCAAGGAGGGATTGACTTACTGTTGCAAGCATTTCGCATGTTTAGAGCATTTGTAAGTGTGTATTGTTTGAAAATATTGCAGCAACAGCCAAAACAGAGAGAGAGATACCAGGGGTTCTTTAGATTAACTCCATTAGATCACAAAGGAAGAATTATGCTTCTTCTTCTTTTTAAGATGTCCGCTGTTACCTAAGGGACTTTGTGTATACTGTGTTGCATATTTTTTTGATCCGCTACTTTCAACTTCTACTATTTTTATAAATAAAAAAATTATATATTCCCTTGACTCGATCCACTAATCTATCCATCATCTAACCATTATCTTATGCCTCTTTCCGGTAACCATAAGAGTTACTCGAGTTCGACAAAGAAGAGTTATATAACATATACTCAAATCTATATCTTCATCATTATTGTATTATTATAAAGAGGATTATATATATATATATATATATATATATATATATATATATATATATATATATATATATATATATATATATACGGCTAGGTTGATTTGGGACGTTTTCGAAGCCGAGCTGGGATTCAGTTGTGTCGGGGACACACTTATGGAGCGCCTCGGAAGCTGGTGGAGCGGGCCTAACCATCATGTGAGATGCGTTATGGTGGCGGCGATCGCCTGGGTCATATGGAAGAATAGGAATAAAATTAGATATGAAGGAAGAGGGTGGCTTATCTCTAAACTGATCATCGAGATTCGGCGACAAGTGAACAAGGCTCTCGTCTCCTGTCTGCACGCTGAGGTTGGGGATCCATCCTTCATCGTCCGGTCTCCTGCTAGCGGCGTTTGAAGATTAATCCGACGACCAGCAAGTATCTTGTTGTGCACAAAAGGAGAAAACCTCTACAAAACTCTTTTGAAGATGAAAAAGGACATCTGCTGGACTTCTTTATGCCCCCAGTTTGGCGTTAAAAAAAAAAAAAAAAAAAAAAAAAAATAAAATAAAATATATATATATATATATATATATATATATATATATATATATATATATATATATATAATGCGGCTTCGAAACGGTTCAAAAATGAGCCATATAAGTCGCATGTATATCATCAACCATTTAATTTAAAAAAATATTATAATTTAAATATTTTCTCATTTTCTTTAGCGTAATCCGAATACCCTCTTTTTTTATTTTTCTTCTGCATAACTGAAAACCCGTTCTTTTATTCACATATATCCATAACAAATTAACAATAAAATTTAAATTAATATATATATAACAAATCTTAATTGAAATTTAAATATTTAAATTATATTTTGATAATATTAGAAAGAAAAATAAATTATTTTACGATTGCACGTACTTTTACTAGTATATATATAATTTGACTACCACGTACGTATATTGCATGTATATCACTGTAAAACAAACCCTAAAATTCTTCCAACTACTAAACATACATAATATAAAAAATAATCCTATAATATATCTAGAACCAATTCAAATTAAATATATTCAATATTCAAATCATATTTAAAATAATTGTATGATATTATCTAAACATATATCTAAAGTTCTAACAATATATTTCTACATATTTTAATTAAAATATATTCAAATTATATACTTAAACTATTTTATATAAGTTAAATTTTATCTCATTTTTTCAGTAATATTAGATTAAAAAAAAATCTTTTTGGTACATATATGCAACACACATAAACATGACTAGTGATACATAATAATACATCAATAGATAGACATTTTACATTAAAAAAAATTATGATTTATATATATTTCATGTACTGATGCAATAGCTTTCTAAGAGCGTCAATAGTAAGGTTCGATACAATTTCTAGATTATAGATTTAAACGTAAAAGCTTATTTTGTAGAATATTTGAGTCTCATGATGGTCCTATACCAGACATAGGAGCTATAGTCTGAAGTAGGGGTGTCAACGGATGCTTATCGGTACGGACAGGACAATATCCGTATCCTATCCGAATTTTTTTGTAATATCCAAATCCGATCCGATATCCGAACGGATATCTCTTTTGACACTCCGAATTCGTATCCGTCTAGTTTAACGGATATCGGATAATATCCGATCCGATTAGCTAAAAAATTCGAATGCTAGTATCCGAATATTAGAAATCCGAAATATTAAAATTTTAGTTATTATCCGAATATCCGAAAATTAAATTCAATTTCTCTACATATTTGAGTCCTTTCTTCTTATGTTGTAAATTGTAATTAATATATATTACTATTATATATAAATTATATTATAATTATTTTATGTAAAAGTTAGTTGAGAATAAAATACTTTAATCTTCTCTATTAATTAATAAATATTACATATACATTATACTATAATATATAAAAAAATTTGGATATCCGAATCCGATATCCGAAATTTGCAATTTAAAGTCGGATCGGATATTAACGGATTCGAATTCCTTAATATCCGAATTCGTATCCGAAAATGGATAATATCCGAAAAATATTCGGATATCCGAATCCGATATCCGAAATTTCGAAAAATATCCAAAAGTTCGGATACGGAATCGGATAGGATTCGAATTTTCGACTATCCATTGACAGGTCTAGTCTGAAGCTCAGAATTTCTATATTCAAAATGTAGGAACTCATTTTGTAGAATAATAAGACTTTTGGATGTCCAATTTCAAGAGTCTAGATTTTATATTATTTAAAAAAAAAAAAAAACACATTATCTCCATTCATTCTTCTCGTTTGGATTTTAAGATTTATCTATATTATTCTCATACAAATTTAACCGATTCTATATTTATTTATTTTTATATGATTTGAATCTCAAGATACGTTATTTAACTCCCTATATTATCTACCAAGGACAAGTTACAGTATCTTTGCAATAGCTTTCGAAGGGCAAGTTAGGACAAGTTAGAGCATCTTTGCAATGGATTTCTAAGGACAAGTTAGTGCATCTTTTGGCCCTTTGTTTCAATTTTCTTTTGATCTGTAAATGTGTTACTTTATGCGGCGACTAACATTTTTCTTTTAGGGCTTAAATGTTTGGGTGCTACTCCAACTTAATACATAATAATACTGAAGTACTCGATCTATTATTTCTTACATTAAAATAATATATGTTTAATTAATGAATATTACAGTACCTGTGATAACATTTCGTCCAAACGCTTAACGGAATATGACACAAATGCTTGGATTGATACCCCAACTTAAGCCATAATAACACTGAAGTATTCGATCTTACCTCTTCGTCAACTCCCAACGAATCCCTGTACATAAGGGACACGACGCCTACCTCCGCTCTGGCTCCCGCCGCCACCGTTCCACCGTGCTCCGCCTCAACATGCCCCCCGGCCCGTCCATCGCCGCCAACCCCCTCGTCATCGCTCTCCTCGACGCCGCCAGCTTCTCTGTCCTCTTCGACACCGACCTGTTCGACAAGAAGGGGCTCTTCACCGGCACCTTCACGCTTTCCCTCAGCCTCACCGGTGGCTACCGCACCCTCTCCTTCCTCGACCCCTCCGAGCCCAACGACGTCCCGCTCAAGAAGCTCCTCCTCTCCTCCCGCCACCGTCACGTCATCCCCGAGTTCCATCGGACCTCCGCCAACATGTTCGACAGGCTGGAGGCCGACATATCCGCCAAGGGGGCCGTTGAGCCACGTGGAGGACATCTTCCTGCTCGGCCCCATACTGACCCTCGACCTCTCGAGCCTCGTGGAGGACCTCCTCCTCCACTCGGTACGCCTCCACCCAGCCCTCGTCTGAAAGGACTACGACCGGCTGGCCGGCTTCTTCCGCCGGAGTACTTCAGTGTTATTATACCTTAAGTTGGGGTACCACCCAAGCATTTGAGCTGCATTCCGTAAAACGTTTAGACAAAATATTATCACAGGTACTGTAATGTTCATTAATTAAACGTATGTTATTTTAATGTAAGGAATAATAGATCGAGTACTTCAGTGTTATTATGTCTTAAATTGGGGCACCACCAAGCATTTGAGCCTTCTTTTAGTGATGATGATATGTTCTACCAAATACAACCGTCATTCATTTCGATTGTCGTCGAGGTCTAAACCAAAAAAAAAAAATTGACATCTTGAATTAAGGAAGAGTGGTGGTTCGTGTCCGTCCGATTCGAACTCGTATAGTAGACTGTTCGTGTCCGTCCGTCCGAACTCATTTTCTTTTTCGGACCGACACGGATGGTGGACTATCCATGTCCGTCCGGCTCGTTTACGCCCTAGATGCAACGGCTACTAATGTAAAATTTATTCACCCACATATATAATCTCACTTATTTAATTTTTTTTCACCCATATCATTTATTTTGTTCGTCCAACCGACCGCCCACCCATCGCTGTCAAAGAAATTTAAAAATGCACAAAAACAATCTTTAAAAAAAAAAATTGACAGTCGTTCCAATTGGTATGACCATTGGCGGATCCATGTGAGAGGCACTGGGGGGCGGGGCCCCCAGTGAACTTTTTTTTAATGTATTATTGTACTTCAAAAAAAAAAATTTTGAAAGGATTGTTTTCCAGCTCTTTTATAATTGTGTCCCCAGTGAATTGTTATTCTGGATCCGCTAGAGGGTATGACTATCAAAAAAATTGACAGTCCACAAGCTAAGGAGGATAGGGACTCCAAAAATATGGAGCTTGCAAGATCAATTGAAAGACCTTTAGTACTTCAAGACACCCACAAAATGTTTCGGGCACACAAAAATGAATATATTGCAAACTTGCAAGATCTGTTATAAATCTTATGATTATGCATCTTAAAACCTCTAACTATTGAATCTAATATGATATTTTATTTGACATGTGATGATGTTATTAGACTTTTATTTGTATTATTACCAATCTAATATGATTTTGTGTTAGTATTACGTATCATATATGATACTGTTGCGTATCATATTCTTTAACTTATATTTTTTGCGTCGTGTTTAAACTCGAAACTAGTCCTGCAAGTCTGGGCCAATTTGCATACCCACCTCAAAGTTTGGACTGAGTTGAACGTCAAAATAGCATCCAGAGAATAATTATGAGCTTCAAGAGATGTTGCTTGAAGACCCCTTCTAATAAGCGGAAAATTTCATATAGGAGGAAAAAATTTCGCGTATTTACGCAAAAAGTGAGAAGTTAGCAAAAATTACAATTTAAGGGAGCTGGCGCCAGTTGAACTGGCGTCCAATTAAAAATAAATAAATAAATAAAGCTGGCGCCAGTTAAACTGGCGCCTAATTTTTTTTTTTTAAATGTACCCGGCGCCAGTTGAACTGGCGCCAAAATTTTTTTTTTAAAAATCCTGGCTCCAGTTGAACTGGCGCCAGGTTGGGAGGGGCGGGGGGGGGGGGGGGGGGGGGGGGGGGGGTTTGGCTGCTAAGCAATATTTTATTTTTTCTTTTTTCAATTTTCTTTTTTCTTTTAATTTTTTCCACTCTCTTACTTTTTCCCTCTATCTGACTTTTCAAATTAGTTTTTTTTTTTTTTTTTTTTTTTTGGGGGGGGGGGGGGGGGGGGGGGGCTGTTTGTGGGGTGGGGTGGGGTGGGAAGGGGGGTTGCAACGTTCGGATTGCAACGTTCGGATTCTTCGACCGTTGGATAATTTTCTATAAATGTGGGATGTCGTAGCTTTCACTCACACCAAACCAGACACTCTCACTCTTCCTAAGTCTTTAGTTCTCCACTCCTGAAGTTCTCACTCTAAAGTTTGAGTAAGTTTTCAAGCAGAAGCTCCCACTCCAGACGTTCCCATTCCAGACGCTCCCACTCTTTAGTTCTCTCAAGCAGACACTGTATACTGCGATGGATCAAAGTTTAAAGCTGTGGTGCTCGCATGGAGGTGTAGTAAATGGTTTATCTTATGAAGGAGGTTTTACCCAAATTCTTATAACTGATCGTAGTATCACATTAGATAGCTTACGCAGTTTGATTATTGAAAGTTTTTCCATTCAGTATGAATTTATATTAAGACACGTTTATGAGACACATTGTTTTTTATTAGATTGTCAACAAGCTTGGAGTTTTGTTCTTGAAATTAATTTGCAATCGCCATTTATAAGTATTTTTGTAACTCAAGTATCACTAAGACTTGACTATATAAGTACTCAACGCGTTTCTAATTACGAAGCGGGTCCGAGTTCTTCTAGGCATATTCCTATTGCATCTCATGAAGAAGATGACACATTAGCTTTACATAGTAACGATGATTTTGATGATTTTCAAAGTATTGCGGATAGTGATGATTTAGTTGAAAATTTAGATGATGATATTGAAGATAATGACAATAATGGTACCACAAATGAATTATTCGTCAGACAATATTTTGATAGTCGTTCTGCATTTAGAACTTTCATCAGTGATCTAGCAATTGAACACAAATTTACGTGTTCAGCTAGTGTCATGAACAATGCAAAGGAAATTATATATAATTGTAATCAACCAACTTGCAGATGGAGAGTATATGCTAGACCTATTCGTAGAGGTAATATTTTTCAGATTGCTACATTAGAAAATCGACATTCTTGTTTATCTGGGCTCACAACTGGTTCTCATCCATTGGCAACTAGTTCATGGATAAAAAACAAAATAATTAATATAATTAGGGACAATCAGTCATATAGTCCATCACAAGTTGTTATGGATATACACAGAGAACATCGGATTAATATTTCCTACTCTACAGCGTGGAGGGCCCGAGAGATGGCATTAGCTGAAATAAATGGTAGCTACTTTGATGCATATGCAAGTCTTGAAGAGTATAGTTTTAGAATTATCGAGTCAAATCCAGGTAGTAGTTGTTTTTTAAAGACTACTGAAAACAACAGCTTTCAAAGAATTTTTATTTGTTTTAAAGCATGCATTGACGGTTTTTTTGGGTGGTTGTTTACCAATTATCAGTACTGATGCTACTTTCTTGTCCTCTAAATACCAAGGTATATTATTTATTGCTTGTGCTCATGATCCGAACTATAAACTTTATCCAATTGCTTATGCTGTTACAGAAGGTGAGAACACAGAATCGTGAACTTGGTTCTTAACTAGTTTGAGAACATCTTTTGAAAGATTTTTTTAATGAATGGAATAAAATTTCATTTATATCAGATAAACAAAAGGGTTTGCTTCATGCCATGCGTTTAACCTTTCCAGAATTACGTCATTTCTTTTGTATTCAGCACTTTAAACAGAATTTGAAATCGGTTACAAAGATTAAAAAGTTTCATCAAATGCTTGACTCTCTTGCAAGATCATACAACAAGCCAGACGTTGATTCATGGTTTGAAATAATTAAAGCCGAAAACATGGACATGTTTAATTGGCTTATTGGAGTAAATGATGAAACACGTAATTTTTTACATTGGATTACTGCATATTCTCCTGTTCCTAGATTAGATATTAACACCTCGAATCTTGCAGAATGTTTCAATAACTGGATTAAGAAATTACGTGATAAACCAATAATGATACTACTTGACGGCATTAGAGCTAAGATTATATCTTTACATGAGAAGAACAGACAATTTGCTCAAAATTTTGAAACGGAGTATTGTCCAAGAATGTTAACAACAATTGCTCGAATAAATAGAGAAAACCACCAACTGCATGTGTTGCATATTGAAGGTTATACATATGAAATATTAGATCGTGCAACGAATAGAACATATGTATTACACTTAGATAAAGGTTGTTGTTCATGTTTACGGTGGTTCCATACGTACATTCCATGTGTGCATGTCTGTTATGCGTGTAAGTCTTCCAATTATAGTATCACAGATTATTATTGTAACTTATTTTCTACTAACAAGTTGAAAAGTGTATACGAGCCGCATCTATAACCAATTCCACTGCCGTGCGATCTTCAAAATGCTTTGGTTAGAGGACAAATTGGAGTACCAGATGTAAGACGCAAAGCTAGACGGCCAAAGAAGAACCGCATCAAATCGAAGGATGAATCGACAAGAAATTTGCGTTGCAGTAACTGCAATGGACTTGGTCACAACCGAAGAAAATGTACTAATCAGCCATCAAGTCGGTCATGATAGATTTATATTGCAATTGTGTAATATTTTATCCTACCATTCAAGATATTATTTTTAAATTGTAATATTTTACCGTACCAGTCAACTTATTATTTTCAATGTGTTACATTAGAAAACCAAGAACATACTCATCTACAACGACTACCACGACCACCTCTAATCCAACTAGCGTACGGACTTTGTCTATTTGGTCTAAGATTTGGAAGATCAAACTGATTTGGAGGTGGATCCGAATCCAAATCCGTTTTCGCTTGAGTGGGCATCGTAGCTGCTGGAGCATCTGGAGTTGAAAAAAATGTCGCATACTCCGATAGGCCTCTGAACTAATTTGTAGCTGCTGGAGGTGACACTGGACCGGCCTGGTAGGGAGTCCCCTCTCCAGCATGGTAGGGAGATCCCTGTCCATACTGATAGAAAGTCCCTTCTCCAGCATGGTAGGGAGTCCCCTCTCCAGACTGATAGGAAGACTCATGTCCATACTGATAGGAAGTCCCTTCTCCAGCATGGTAAGGAGTCCCCTCTCCAGACTGATATGAAGTCCCATCTCCAGACTGATAGGAAGTCCCCTCACCAGCATGATATGAAGTCCCCCCTCCAGACTGATAGGAAGTCCCCTCACCAGCATGATAGGGAGTCCCCTCACCAGTATGATAGGAAGTCCCCTCACCGGCATGATAGGAACTTCCCACATTTGCCTCCTCTTCCTGCTCATATATAGTGGAATAACGGCTTCGCCTCTGGCTAACGTTGCCAAATGGATAATCCGATGGAATATGTACCGGAGGCAAATGTGGCTCTGGGCCACGCAAGACATCATGATTTATCCAAGCCGTCATCCGCCGCATAAGATCGACCATCATATGTGGCCGCCAGTTGGAACTTTCACTTCTTCTAATTTCTCCCTCCATTTCTATACCCTGAAATGGAATAGGTTTGGAGGATATATTTAATCAAATAAATTAAATTTAGCAAGATATTAAAATTCACATTTGACAAAATAAAGCTTACGAAATCGGTAAGCCTGTTTATTATTATGTGCATGCTTGTATCATCTATAGCTCTACTAGTGAACCGCGGCTCCTCAAATCTATAATCTCTGTTGCATACACGCGGTGCTCCCCACCAACTTCTGTAAGCAAATTCACCCAACCCTACACAACGTATTATTAAAAATTTAGCCAAATACAATGATTTATTTAATAAAAAAAATTTAGCCAAATACAGTGATATTATAAAAAACTTACAATCATTGGGTGTTTGAATTTGGTGGGACAAATTACCAACACTATAATACTCCAACCTCGATTCCCAACCAGGAAGCAAACTATTAACTCTAGCTTGCGCTTGAGCGACAGCATAGCTACTGGGCAGTGGATCATTAGGAATTATTTTAACCATCCCAAATTGTCGCAGAACCCGATCTGCTGGATGGTACATTGTCCGGTAGTCATATATGATGTAATATTTGTGCATACTATATGAATATGACGTCCGCTGCATATTGGGAGCATCGAGCCGTATAATATATGGCATCCATGTAACCTATTTCCAAAGTTAATGTAAATAACAAATGATACAACTTTATTTTAAAAAAATATAAATATTACATTGATTTACCTCCATATGTTCTACCGAGTCAAATTGCGATCGATAAATGGGAGCAACCTGAGTTCTGCAGTGTGCCTGGTCCACTTCATCAACTGTCCATCTCTTGGCTACCGAAAATATACCAGTTTCACGACTAATATGGGTAACTGGTCTACCAATAGCAAAATGTTCATAGGACCACACCTAAGGTCATTATATCATGCATCTAATCAACTTTATGTTACAGTATAAGATATTGCAATGATACAACAACATTAAAAATACCTGTAGTAGAAGCATGCATCCAGTCAGATTTGTGTTGCACGTATTTGACGTCGTTTTAACAAACTCCGTCAAGCAAGTATATAAAAACGACAATACCGTTGCTCCCCATGCATCTGGAGTCTTTTGTTTCAAATTTTCAAAAAAAGGTAAAAGACGAACACTTACTTTGCAGCCAGTTCCGTTCGAAAAAAGAACTGAACCACACAAAGCAAGTAAATAGGCTCTTGTGCAACAAACAATCTGTAATATTAATTAAATCTTTATGGAGTCGAACTACAATAATATATTTTAATCTGAAATAAAATATAGATTTTTATACCCGATTTTCATCTACGACCACCGGAGCGTCAGTTGTACGATCAAGAAACATAAAGTTGCTTCGTAGCCAACTTACACTAACGTCTGATCTACCCTTCTGTCCAGGTCCCGTCGGACCGGATATACCAAGATATCTACGTATCAATACATTGGGATATGATCGATCAGTAAAGTATATAGGATGACCTGCCACTACCAAAATAAGTCAAATCAGCGACGTATTTAGCGACTCCGTAAAATTTCGTCGCTAATGTTTGGGGTTTTAGCGACGTCAACAAAAGACGTCGCTGTTTGTCGCCAACAACGACTAATAGCGACGTCTAGCGTCTTCATTTTGTTCAATGGGGTAGTGCGTCGCAAGTTCGTCGGTACGCGTCGTTGATATAGCGACGTTTCGCGACGCATTTTAAGTTGCGTCGCTATTTATTATATATCAGCGACGTTTAGCGACGTCCTAGGCAGACGTCGCTAAACGTTTCATATAGCCAGCGAGGGTTTCCATTTCGAACATTTCACAAATTTTTTCCCCCAAATTTGGGCGCGCCCCTCCTCCGCGACGCTCCTCCGGCGATTTCCCTCCTCCTCCGCGGCGCTCCTCCGGCGATCTCCCTCCTCCTTCCTCAGGTAGCTCCTCCTTCTCCTCCTCCTCCTTCCTCTGGTAGCTCCTCCCCACTTTCTTCTCGTCTTCAAGCTCTCTCTCTCTCTCGCTTCTAGTTCGTGTCCACGAGAGCGTGGACTCGCTGCGGGGGACACGAGACTGACAGTGGGCTCGTTGCGGGGGACACGAGAGCGTGGACACCTATTTTGTTGGTTTGGACACGTCGTGTCCCACTGTGTGGACATGAGATTCATAGTGTGACACCTATATACTGAAAAATCTCATTTTTTGGGCATATCAACTGTCAATTTGATGTCCACGAGAGCGTGGACTCGCTGCGAGGGACACGAGACTGACAGTGGACTCGTTGCGGGGGACACGAGAGCGTGGACTCGCTTCTAGTTCGTGTGACACCTATTTTGTTGGTTTGGACACGTCGTGTCCCACTGTGTGGACACGAGATTCACAGTGTGACACCTATATACTGAAAAAACTCGTTTTTTTGGCATATCAACTGTCAATTTGATGTTTTGGGTGGATTCGAATTCTAATTTAGGGTTCGAGCCCTATTTACTGATACTGGGAGTTTTTTTTGGGCATTTTCAGGGTTTTGAAATGATGAATAAATTGACTAATAATTATTATCGAGCCCTATAAAATTTCAGCTATGTCACAAAGGATGGATATACTAATCCTGTGAATGAGTTTTCTCCTAAGTATTCTCGACAGTTGAGTATGATTTAGCTCACAGACATTACTAAAATATGGGATAATTAGACTTTCTGTTCAATACCATATTTTAAATCCTAAATCTACGGTATGACATCGTGATCAGGACATAGTCCCTGCAGCCATTCGACTGGCGAGGCAGAAAACTATGTAGCCGTAGATAAAGTTGACTGTCCTCCGACCCTCATCCCTCGGCAATGATGATACGACAACCTATCACTATATCTTATATATATAGTAGTAGATGACATCTTAGTATTACATTATGTGAGTTCATCTTGATTATGTTACATTCTTCAGATACTACATACGATAAGAATATATACTACACCATATGTACAGAACATAGATGATTCACACTAATGTATGCTAGAATGAATTTTAGGGTTGTGTTCTGAGCCATCCGTTCTGCTACTTGGCAAAAAAACGAATTTATTGTACTTTATCTGCTTTCGAAAATGTACTCAAATTACATGATGGTTCCTTTAGTTAGCTTGCTTATGTTACAATTATATTAGCTTGCTTACCAGATGGCACCCATGACCCGAGGAGCGGCACGTCGTTTGAGAGAAACAGTAAATGCTGAGGTGGCTCCTCCTACAGTTAAGGAGAAAGTGGCACCGGTTGCTAGTGAAACCGGGAGTTCTATTCATCCAGCACCGGTAGCTAGTGAGACCGAGAGTTCTCTTCATGCAGTCCTTGCAAGGGACGACATCTCTCCTCGCGCCAAAAATCTAGCTTTTTCGAGGTGGATGCGTGAACGTATCACTGAGCGTTTGCGTGAGCAGCGTGGTTCTCATTAGCTATTAGTACTTATTTGTATTGGACTATTGGTATTGGGTTATTTTTGTATTAGACTATTTGTATTGGACTACATATATGAATTAGAACTGTGTCAATCTCTAGATTATATTGGACTACGACATGGTGATCAGGACATAGTCCCTGCAGCCATTCGACTGGCGAGACAGAAACTATGTATCCGTAGATAAAGTCGACTGTCCTCCGACCCTCATCTCTCGGCAATGATGATACGACAACCCAACCGGAGAGGATACTCTGAGAGATCCATCTGAGAGGGACGTATACTCTGAGAGATCACCTTTACAAGAATTATATCAGTAGTGGGATCGAGTGTTGGAGGAGATATTATCAAAGTATACGTCCTACTCAGATTGGTCTCTCACCGTTACTATTTTTTCCTGACAGCATGGTGGATGTGCTCCGTCCACAGATTCTTGATCCGAGCCAAAACTTTGTCCCGAAGATCAAGTGGACATCTTTGGTGTAGAGCTCGAGTGAGAGGTTCCTGACAGCATGGTGGCCTCCTTTGTTAAAGTATCCGTGCTCATCCCACATTGGTTGTGGGACGAGCACAGAAACTTTAACAAAGGAGACCACCATGCTGTCAGGAACATCTCACTCGAGCTCTACACAAAGGATGTCCACTTGAGCTCCGGGACAAAGTTTTGGCTCGGAGCAAGAATCTGTGGACGGAGCACATCCATGCTGTCAGGAAAAAATAGTAACGGTGAGAGACCCATCTGAGTAGGACGTATACTTTGATAATATCTCCTCCAACACTCGATCCTACTACTGATATAATTCTTGTAAAGGTGATCTCTCAGAGTATACGTCCCTCTCAGATAGATCTCTCAGAATATCCTCTCCGGTTGGGTTGTGTTCTGAGCCATCCGTTCTCACAGAGGGTCCTATTTTGGATTCTGTATTTTGTATTTTGGTTTCTGTATTTTGTATTTTGGTTTCTGTATTTTGTATTTTGGTTTCTGTATTTTGGCTCCAGCTCCATTTGCATTAATCTACGGTACGACATGGTGATCAGGACATAGTCCCTGCAGCCATTCGACTGGCGAGGTAGAAACTATGTAGTCGTAGATAAAGTTGACTGTCCTTTGACCCTCATCCCTCGGCAATGATGATACGACAACCTATCAGAATCCTCGACTCTCTTTCGCTTCTTGGATATTGACCCAGCTTCCAATCTCTCATTTCCCTCCGGGTCCACTCTACTCCCAATCTCTTCCTCTTTTATACACGGATCTACAGAATCAATACCATCCAAGGAAGGCAAAACTGAATCAGCATTGTCTTCCGGATCGTCCTCATCAAGGCATAACGGGCTGCTCAGCATGCCCAGCTTCTTCAACTTCTCGCTGGCTGCAGAGTCAAAATGGGAACGGGTCCTCTTTGCCGGCCCGGAGCTCTGACTCGCACTCGTCGCCGCGCTACTGGTTTCCTCTCCTCCTCTGACGCGGGTCATAAGAAAAGAAATTTCGTACCTCTTCTTCACATAAACATCATTGCCGCCTTGTACTCGAGCCTCCTCATCTGTAACGCTATCCAAGGCACCGAGAAGTCGGATAGCGTCACAGATGAGGAGGCTTGAGTACAAGGCGACAATGATGTTTATGTGAAGAAGAGGTACGAAATTTCTTTTCTTATGACCCGCGTCAGAGGAGGAGAGGAAACCAGTAGCGCGGCGACGAGTGCGAGTCAGAGCTCCGGGCCGGCAAAGAGGACCCGTTCCCATTTCGACTCTGCAGCCAGCGAGAAGTTGAAGAAGCTGGGCACGCTGAGCAGCCCGTTATACCTTGATGAGGACGATCCGGAAGACAATATTGATTCAGTTTTGCCTTCTCCTCTCCTCCACCATGGCTATGGACCCATCTGCTCCTCCCTACTTCCCTTCTTCATATTTTGGTTTTCGTATTTTGGCTCCAGCTCCATTTGCATTAATCTACGGTACGACATGGTGATCAGGACATAGTCCCTGCAGCCATTCGACTGGCGAGGCAGAAACTATGTAGCCGTAGATAAAGTTGACTGTTCTCCGACTTCAGCAATGATGATACGACAACCTATCACTATATCTTATATAGTAGTAGATGACGTCTTAGTATTACATTATGTGAGTTCATCTTGATTCTGTTACATTCTTCAGATACTACATACGATAAGAACATATACTACACCATATGTACAGAACATAGATGATTCACACTAATGTATGCTAGAATGAATTTTAGGTTGTGTTCTGAGCCATTCCTTCCCATACTTGGCAGTTAAGTTGTGGACCATTATGTTGGACATTGTTGTTACAAATTTTCATATATCTGTGTTGATTGATGAGATTGTGTTTCAAACGTGTTCGTGATTGTGTGTATCTGTGTTGTTTGATACTGTGTTCGTGATACACACCGTTGTTGCTGTAACAAATGGTGTGGGGGATGCTGCAAATGCTGTTTTTTTTTTAATATTAGCGACGTTCAGCGACGATTACCGACGGTCAGCGACGAAAGAAACGTCGCTAATTACGTCGCTAACTGTAAGTAAATCGTCGCTGATCGTCGGTAAACGTCGGTAACGTAGCGACGTAGGAAAGTCGCAGAACGTCGCCATATCGCTTTCATGCCAGGTCAGCATCGATGTGAGAGAGAGTCGCTCAACGTCGCTAGTTTACGTCGGTATATTATGACGTTTTATGTCGCTGGCAGTCGCTCTATTAGCGACGTTGACACGTCGCTAAAGCTCGTCGCAATAGAGACGTATGGCGACGTTTCCTTGTTTAGCGACTAGGTTAATCCCGACTACTTGAAAACGTCGCTAATGACGTCGCTAATAGTAATTAGCGACGTAATTTTCCTTTTTAGCGACGTCTTTATGCGTCGCTGAATTGACAGATTTTAGTAGTGTGCAATGTTAATTAAAAATATTATAACATCGAAATAAATATATCATTTGGAAAATTATGTAATAAGTTACCCAACCTGCAATAGGTAATCCTAAAATGTTGGCTACGTCCCAGAGAGTAACAGTCATTTCTCCTACGGGCAACTGAAAAGTATTACGTTGGGACCACCAACGCTCTGCCAAACTGAACAATAAGTCCCTGTCATGTTGCATGAACTCTATTTGGTCGACATAGTTGAAACCGAACGACTCAACCAAGTCTTTTTGTTCGGAGATTAGCTCCCATTTGCGGCCTTCGACGTCATTTTTTACGTGACGCCATTGACCATGTTCCCGTAAACGTGCTTCCAGCGGATAATCATACAACTAGAAATACAATACGAATAAGTTAAATAAACTCATTTAATGTATCAATATAAAATAATATATAATAAATAAAGTTCTGCACAAAAAATTACCTTTCCAGTAAATACCAATTCCGATACGTGACTTTTATGTTCTTCAATTTCTCTTTGGGTGGTAGGTCCAACAGGAATGCGACCATCATTCTGATGTTCCATTTTTTCTCTAATAAATACAACTATTCTTCTCCTCCTCCTTGTCGATCTTCTACTTCTTCGGCTCCTTCAGAGTGCTCATTGTGTGATCTCTTCTATTCTTATAATCAAAACCCTCTAACATGTTGGGTTTTTGGTTTTTTCCTATTGAAAGCTTTAGTCCCACATCGGAAAAAACAAATGGTTTGTATCTCTATATATTAGCTTTGCTATTATTGGAGATGCACATGTGGTGTGGAGGTGCACATGGGTTTGCCATGTGGGGTTATTTTTATAATAGGAAAAAGGCTAAAATCAACAATTAAAGCATTCATGCTTTTTGCTCTTGGGAAATTTATTTCCATAGGAGCTAAGCCCCGTAGGGGCTTAGCGACTCGGACTCGGACTCGGACTCGGGCTCGGGCTCGGACTCGGACTCGGGCTCAAGGGCTCATGAGGCGTAATGTGGCGTTCCACGTTGCGCGGCCCGTTACGCGAGTCCAGTTACGCTGGCCCAGTTACGCAGCCCAGTACGCCCAGTACGTGCAGTGTGCGTAGAGTGCGCAGTGTGCGCAGCGTACGCAGTGTGTGTAGAGTGCGTAGGGTGCGTAAAAGGGCTATGTGCGTAAAGTGCAAAATTACGCTGGCTACGTGAATGGCACAACTTCCAGTAGAATGTGTCCTTACATGTTCTGAGCGGTTGCTCCATGTTCGGGGTGGTTACTACCACGTCCCTAACATTGTGCTAACCGGGCAGGTGTTGCAGGGGCTTATATAAGGCCTCTTCCTTCTCTCTCAAAGAAAAAAAAAACGAAGACACAAGTAGAAGACAGAAAGTTTATGTCACTCCCCGTTTCCAGAATGCATATTTTTATACATGTACAACTCATGTGTATCTATTTAGTACTTATCATATATTTATTTAATATTTATCATGTATTATCCTGTATTTAAATTCTTTTAATTTCATGTTAATCAATTAATCTGCTCTTTAAATTTTCATGTTAATTTATTTCCTGCAATTTTATTTCTGCACATTATTTCCTGCTTTTATTCCCTGCACTTAGTTGAGTTCTCATACAACAACAGTTATCAAGCCAGTATCCAGATGGTGTCATTTGAGGCACTATATGGTAAGAAGTGTAGATCGCCACTAGCATGGGATGATATCGGGGAAAGGAAGATGCTAGGCCCAGAAATGATTATCCAGACGGTTGAAGTGATTAAGGGAATTAGAGAGCGACTTCGTGTTGCGCAGGATCGGCATCGTCATTGGACAGCACCAGTGGTACTTGTAGGAAAGAAGGATGGATCATCCAAATTATGCATCAATTACAGGAAGCTTAACGCGGCAACAGTAAAGAACAAGTACCCATTACCCAGGATCGATGACTTATTTGATCAGTTGAGCAAGGCTAGAGTTTTCTCCAAGATAGATCTTCGTTCAGGGTATCACCAAGTGAGGGTTCGGAAGGAAGACATTCCCAAGACAGCATTCAGGTCGAAGTATGGGCATTATGAATTCTTAGTAATGCCGTTTGGTTTGACCAATGCTCCAGCAATATTTATGGATTTGATGAACCGCATCTTTATGTCGTATTTAGATCAGTTTGTCGTAGTATTTCTCGATGACATTCTTGTGTACTCTGCTAGTGAAGAGGAGCATGAAGACCACCTCAGGAAAGTGTTGCAGGTTCTGAGAGAGAACCAGTTGTATGCCAAGCTCAGCAAGTGTGAGTTCTGCATGGGCCACCACTAAAATCTTGTCACGCCCCAGAACCAGAATAGTGGAGAGCGGGGGAATGACTCAGCCAGCTACAACGCTACATGCTAGAATAACTCTACTAACTCCTACGAGCCCATTACCAGTGAGTATATTCAACCTCCCTGGCAATTTGCGACACGGCTAGGAATGGAGTTCGAGGCATTGCCAGGGAGGTTGAATATACTCACTGGTAATGGGCTCGTAGGAGTTAGTAGAGTTATTCTAGCATGTAGCGTTGTAGCTGGCTGAGTCATTCCCCCGCTCTCCAGTATTCTGGTTCTGGGGCGTGACAGTTTACAAGTGCTTAGAGGCTGTGAGAGAGAAGAGAAGAATTGTACCAGCGTTGCATTTTGCACAGGAGTTCAAGTTCATCCGAGGAGTCACAAGAGCAGAGTGTTCCAAGTTCTCCGACGAACTTGCTGGTTCCTGGAAGCTATTCGTGTGGGGCGAATAAAGCTTTGAGCAACGGTGATCATTCACCCCAGCAGAAGTTTTTTCACCTTTCGCCTGTCACTTTCTTTGTTGGTTCTATCAGGATTCTATTAACGCACCTTCGGTGAAGTGTTATGTTCTGTGCACCTTCTGTGAAGGGTAGCACTTGTGGGATCTTTCTTACGTACCTTCTGTGAAGTGTTACGTTCTGTGCACCTTCTGTGAAGTGTAGCACTATTTGAAATTTCTCTTACGTACCTTCTTTGAAGTGTTACGTAATAACGATTGTTTGTACAATTGTTACGATATTTCAGTTTTCCATCGAAAAAATTGTGCCCCGGCAATAAAATAACATACTTCCAAAACAACATCACGAGATAAAAGAATCCACCATCCCTTCAATCTCTCCTCAATCTCCATCAATCTTTTGCAGAAGAAAGAAAGAGAGAGAAAGGGGAAGACTACAAATTTGTAAGAGACAGATAGGACTTGACAATGGGAGAGTGGGAAAAAGTACAAATTTGTAAGAGACAGATAGGACTTGACAATGGGAGAGTGGGAAAAAGTAAAAGAGTGGGAAAAACTAAAATGAAATTTAAAAAAAAAAAAAAGAAGCCAAACAACTCATCCAAACAAATGAAAGAAGGAAAAAAATTACTTAGCAGCCAACCCCCCCCCCCCCCCCTTCCCTCCCAACTTGGCGCCAGTTCAACTGGAGCCAGGATTTTTTAAATTTTTTTTTTTGGCGCCAGTTGAACTGGCGCCGGGTACATTTAAAAAAAAAAAATTAGGTGCCAGTTTAACTGGCGCCAGCTTTATTTATTTATTTATTTTTAATTGGGTGCCAGTTCAACTGGCGCCAGCTCCCTTAAATTGTAATTTTTGCTAACTTCTCACTTTTTGTGTAAATACGCGAAATTTTTTCCTCCTATATGAAATTTTCCGTCTAATAAGTGAGTTGTATCATCTTCCGTAGTTGTCTCACTGTTCAAGACAACCAAATTAACATTTAAACGTCTGCTGTTGAAAAGGATTTGAGGGAAAGGAAAATTTGAGGAAAATTAACATTTAAACGCTGTGTTTGGGAACTTTTGTGAGGAGGGAAAGGAAAATTTGAGGGAAAGGAAAATGGAGGAGGCTAAAGTGAAGGTAAAGTTAATTTTTCCTTCCTTTGTTTGGATGGACAAAAAATAGGGGAAGGAAAAGTTTAAAAATAATTTTTTATTTGTTTAGGGATAGAGATACAATTACTATTTAGTCTTTGGTATTCTCAAATGATAATTTATTATTACCTTTATGAGGGGTGATGGAGTAAATTCACCCAAATTCTTCTCATCTCTCTCCATTTTCCTCCCACTTTTGGAAGAAAATTTTTTTAGTGGGACCCACCTACTTTTTTTCCTCATATTTTCCTCCCCCATTTTTCCTTCTCCTTTCCAAACACCATCACTTTTAATTTTTCTCTCACTTTTCCCTCATCTTTTTTCTTCCTCCCATTTTTTCCCCTTCCCAAACAGTACCTTAGCACCAACTTGGAAGCCCAATAACAGCTAACGACGGCCTTTGGACAGGTAATAATAATATCTGGTAACTACATCAAAAATACATTACCTTTTAGTCAATTATGGCTTGTAAACATTGTTTTTGTGGCTGCAGACAAGACCGACTCTGAGCTCATGGGGGTCACGACGAACTTTTAAAATAAAATTTCCATAAGACCCACATACATAATGTAAAATTTATTAAAAAAACTTAAAAAAAAAAAACTAGAACCAAGGATTGAACTTATGACCTTTAGTATAAGGGTCTAATTAGTAACCACTACATCACAATAACTTTGTACCTAGGAGGGCCCATAGTACATAGTAGTTCTATTTTTATATATATAATTATTAATATATTTATTTTGAAACTATTTTTTGTTGGATCTCTCATGATCTGTGGGCCACGGCCGGCCCTGCCTGCAGATTGGAATGAATTTTATTATCTTATTTCGATGTTTATGGTAGAACACCTCATTCTTCAAAGTAGTTATTGGGATAACATAAAATTTAACCCCCTTCACAATTCTGTAATCACGGTGCGGTGGGAAGGACGTTAACATGGTACCATAGTAATCGAAGTCCAAATCCTTTCACCTGCATCTTAAGAGTATCTTAAAGCAAATTACACAGCTGTATGAAACTAGCTCACATCGTTTGGTACACTGTAATATAATCGTAATTGTAATATAATAAAATATAATATTTTTTTATTTGATTATATTATAATTATGATTATATTACAGTGGAGTAAACGGATCTCCTGCGTTTGGATAGCCTTTTAAATGCTGTTTTCTGCTTTTAAACGCAGCTACTGTAGCAAATTGCGTTTGGATGTTTACATCCGAAAAACTCTACTATGAAATCTGCTCTCCCAAATCAGTGTTTAAACGCTGTTTTCGGAGTGCAGTAAAAACCTGCTTTCTGAAATCAGTTTTGTGAAAATTGTGGGACCCACTCCCCACCAACCCACCCCCACCTTTCTCTCTCCTCCAAGAAAACATGATTTCTCAAATTGGGGTAGAAGAGGAGCGATGGGCTGTGGCCAGGAGAACCCTCTCCTCCGAAGAGGAGCCATGGGCGGCGACCAGGAGAACCCCGGCCGGCCCCTCGCCGACTCCTTCCTACCTCCATGGGCGGCGACCAGAGGAGCCATAGGCGGCGACGACCAGGAGAACCCCGGCCGGCCCCTCGCCGACTCCTTCCTCCCTCCATGGGCGGCGACCAGAGGAGCCATAGGCGGCGGCGGCCAGGAGAACCCCGGCCGGCCCCTCGCCGACTCCTTCCTCCCTCCATGGCGGCGAGGCCGAAGTGGCCGGAGCCGAGTCTTTGCTCCTGCCCCGGCTGCGGCGGCTGCTCCTCGCGCTCGGCTCCGTAGGTGGCAGCGGAGGAGCTCGACCCCTCACCGTGCCTCGATCTCGAGCTTGGCCGTCTTGCGCTCGGCCCTCCGCCTCGAGCTTGGCCGCCTGTGCTAAGATCCCCCAAAAATTTGGACACAGTTAGACGGGACACAGAATAATATGGACACAACAAAAAAAAATTATTACTCTCTAAAAATATTTTACAAAACAGAATTTTTATTTTTTGTTTTAAAAAACGTTTTCTAAATGAAATTAACCAAACGCAAACTCAGAATCTTTATACTCAGAAAACAGTTTTATAACTTACTCTCAGAAAACTATTTTCAGAAAAAAATTTCAGAAAACATATCCAAACGGACCAAGTCTTTAACAGTAGCCAACTCGTTTCTTTCATCATGAATTCTAAAATTGATTCCTGTCCATCTGCATCTGTATCTCCCAAATGAACAATCGTTCGAGTCTTCTATATGTTGTTTTTGTTTCTCCAGCACAGAGGTCACCATTAAACTTGAACCTTTGTAGTTTGTATTCAAACCGAATGTCTTGTTACGGGTCAGCATACAACTGAGCGATTCATCTATTTAAATAATTTTAAACCATCAACACTCGATGCTAATGAGCACTACAGAGTAAAATATTTCCTATAAGGCCAACTAGAAATAATGATAATATATGACTAGTGTCGGAGTACACACGTTGTGTGTAATGCGTCTTAGAAATGTTAATAATATTTTACGTAGCAAAGACGACATCCAACCACACTTATTCTAAAAAAAACAATTATAATATATGATAATTATATTATATAAAAAAAACTAGTAAATAAAAAACAATAATAATAATAATAAAAAATAATATATGATAGTAAATAAAAAAAAACAATTACAAAACTATCATAATATATGATAGTAAATAAAAAACAAATACAAAACTAGCATATAAGTACAAAAGATATACTCACGTTTTCCAAAGAAGAGTTCTTCCCACTGTGTGTTTGGTTCGCGGAAGTCCCTCCTCCGAAACTCCTATTTTGCACTCGTTACTAATTCCGAGAAAAAATTCAACTTCAGTTATTTGGTTAGTTATTCAAAAAAAACCTGAACTCCTATGAATAATATTCTAAAAGTACACTGTTCATACTTTTAATTTTCGAAAAAAATTAGTCGAAGTGTTCGAAACTCCTCATTACAGGTTCCGAAAAAAATTGGAACTCCAAAATAATAATAATAATAACAATAATAATAATAATAATAGTGTAGTAGTAGTACAATAATAATAAGGGTCAATGAGTTGGCGTTCAGCTCCTAGGTGCCAAAGAAATTGACACCCCACCAATCTCTCGGAGTGCCATCTTCTTTGACTCCTAGTCCCATATGCCAACTATTCCAATGACGTCTTGTCTCCTATTTGGAAATTCTCCAAACTTCCTTCTCTTCTCTGCAAATTTTTTATACTTCTTTCCACTGTACAAAAATTTCTATTTATGGGATAATCACGATACTTATTCTTTTATTATTATTTTTCTTTATGCTAATCCTACTATGTTCAATAAATACTTTATAGAAAAAATATATTTACTAGGTTAGACTGCATAGTGATTTTAATGAAGTTATATTGTTGCTTTCTTAAATTACATATAGGAAATGGTTTCTAGTAATTTGAGTTATCATTACCTTTAACGTTATAGGGTTTATGGATATACATGTGGCTCAGTTGCAGGTAAGTCTCAGAGTTTGGTAATAGCAGCTTAATATTGAATATTGAATATATGATATAGATGTGTTGGAAATTCAGTAGTGTTGGATTATTCAATAATATGGGGGCCACACATGTAAAATTAATTGTGTTGGGCTATCTAAATAATTAAGCCAAATTAAAGTGGTCTATTTAGAAAATTGGCTTAAGGGTATAATTGTCATGGAAATAATGTGTAGATACCGGAGATAAATCTAATTTGATGAGGGGCCAAATTAGAAATATCAAAACATATAAATATATGTATTCATTAGGGTTATGGTCCCCAACTCATACAGCCACCAAAGAGAGAGTTTCTCTATTCTCTTTTGTATCCCCATCAACAAAGAGAGGAACAAAGATTTCATCTTTGTTATTAAGGGCCGTAGCGGGTTGGAAGATAAAACCCCATAAAGAGACGTCTTCTTCAAAACCGTCAAGCAAAGACAATTGGATTCAGGTACGCTTCCGCATTTAGTTTCGTTCTTCATCTCATGAATCGACAGGGTACAATATAATTCTAACAAGTGGTATCAGAGCCACCCTGTTGATTTATGAGGTTGAAATTTCAGAATCAATTTTTTGTTGTTGTTCAGGAACCCTAGGTCGTTCTATTTAATTTAATTTAGGGTTCTAATTGTTCGATCAATTTTTTTAGATGTTATGTTTAGTGAGTTTTTAACCGGCTGAAAACATACAGTTTATTTCTGATTTATTTCTGATTTAAGATGATATATTTGCATATGCAACCCCTTTAAAATTTCTAATTATATGTAATATCGGTCCTGTCTTGACGTTGGATGTAAAAGAAATGACATCTTTTGATGGATTAATGTTATGATGAATCATTGGCATGCTATGTTAAAATAATCTCATTAAATGGATACATATAAGATCCATGCATATAAAGCTTGCTTTGAGATGCTGTTGAAATTTGAGAAGTCAAATGCATTAGAAATTCAGCATATGATCAATAAATTATTATTTTATTTTATTTTGGTCCACCATTTTTTGGTCCACCATTCATTCTACTTGCCTTGAGATTTTTGTTTGTTGTCCCTATCCTTCATCCAATGACAAAGGCTGTTGTTCATGGGGTTCTTCATCATGATCGGTTTAATAAATAATATTATTTGATTTTTATCTTTATTAATTATTAATTAAGTAGTCAAGAAGACTTATCGATCAGATTTGGATTTTAAAGATTCATATTTTTCTTGGGTACTATTATTGGAACTCCTAAAGATTCATCATTATCACAATCATTTGACTTTATGTTCTTCTTTGGATGCATGTCTTTAGTATATTATCACATAAATTATGTTGACAAAGGAGATATCTTTTGGCAAGTTACAAGATTTGGTCAACAAAAAAAAAGGTATAGATTTTGTACATGTTGTATAATGAGGATGAGTCAGGTAGGTGTATCTTGCAAAGAAAATTCTTTGAAAGCTTTGTTTGAATATACAGTTGATCCTTGTTAATTTGCTTTTCATTTAGCAAATACCTCCTGACTTTTAATTTTTCCACCTTCTAGTGCTTGAGTATTCTATTATATGCAGTACTTGTCATGTTAAGTTTTAAGTCTGAAATTCAGGTTGTTCAAGCACATGGTGAAGCATATTTTGCTCTAAACTGTATGTTCAAAATTGAATATATTGTATCATGATCTTGTGGTTCAATCATAATTTGTTGTTGACATGAATGATTATTTTATTTAAGTAATAATTTTACAATTATGCATGTGCATAAGATTTTGGACATAATTTAGTTTTGTAAAATTTAGTCAACATTCAAATTTTTGGTGCCTTTTGTGACTAGCAATAGTCGTCTAATATTCTAAATAGACCCATTGAAAGAAGATGCCGCCAAAGTGACCTCTCTTGCGTAGATGTTCTATGAGGAATGTTGGATGTTTATGTGTGTATATTCATGCGGGTATTAGTCGGCCCAAAGGAAGGTTAATACTTGGTCGAATTGTACACATACTTATGGTGATAAATGTGTGACAATTGTAAGGTTTACATGTGAATAATAACCCGATCCAAAGATAGGCTTATTATTTGACATGACTTATTGTCAACGTTTGATCATTACACCAAGAGTATCACTTGTAGTTAATATCACTGTCCAAAGACTTGATATTAATGATGTACTAGGTATCTTGAGATGGGATTCACCATATTATTTGAATTTGTTTGACTATATTTTACTCTTTGGTTGTTAATTAAAGTATGTTTGTCTATTTATTTTTGTTCTCTTTATAGTTGATGTTGCTACAATATCTGCCAATAAGAATTTAATTTTTATGTTTAATGGGATAATCTTTAAGGGCAAAAAGAAATAAATACAGTAACTGCTAAGGGTCCAGATCAAAAGAAACAACAATATAAAACTAAGGGTTGTTCTTTTGTGATAAGACAGGACACATAAGGAAGAAATGTATAAAGTACCACGCATGGCGTATAAAGAAAAGTATATTTCTAAATTTGATTTGTTCTGAGGTTAATTAAGATTTAGTACCAAGAAACTCATGCTAGTTAGATTCTGGTGGGACTACCCACATTAATGTTCTACGCAAGGTTGCCTGAGTTACCGAAAGTCAATTGATGGTGAAAGATACATCTATGTGGGTGACGGCAATTCGGTAGAAGTGAAAGCAATATGACATTTTAGGTTATTTTTAGGAACCGATTATTATTTGGATTTGATAGACACTTTTATTGTACCATCTTTTAGACGAAATTCAATTTCAGTTTCCTTAATGGACAAATATGGTTATCATTCTATCTTTAAATTTAAATATTGTTGGTAACGGTTCCCTTAAGGTTTATGATAACCTATATTCAGTTGAAACTATTGTATCTTATAATGAAACCTTGCAAGTGAAGTCATGTGGTACTAAACGCAAAATTAACAATAAATGTTTTTAGTCTCCTTATGACATAAGCGATTAGGTCACATCTCTAGAAATAGAGTTAAATGATTTGTGTCTGATGAGATTTGGATTTCATTGACTTTGTAGACTTTATTGTCTATATTAATGTGTAAAGGAAATACGGACTAAAGTTCAATTGTAAGAAGCTACTTTATTGGCTATGCTGACAAATCAAGGGGTTAATAATTATATGATCCCACACTAAGAATTTGTTTTGAGACGAGAATTATAATATTTTTTAGGATGTTGAGTTTGGAGGAGAAATAAAGTCAGGATCATTGTCTTTAAGAAAGAATCAATTACAATTCCTACTATCACTTTTGACGATGTGTATGATTCTATACCTGTCATAATTAAGAAGTGAATTCGGAGCCTCAATAAGACAATGTCGAATTACCTCTATAAGTCGTTGTTGAGATACCTTAACAACGACAACGTAGCGGCACCCCACTCAAGATAAGGTAATTATTCCTAAGGAACAAACTCAACAACCTCAAGAACCGGTAATATTAAGATGGTCCACCTGAGAAAGGAGAAATATAATTTCGGATAATATTTGTAATGTTTCTCTAGGAACGTGAGGAAGACTGTGGATACTGGAAGATGATCTAATCAACTTCCGTCAGGCCATGGAAAGTTCCAGTTCTCAAAGTGGATTGATACCATAAATAAGGAGTATAAGTCCATGCAAAACAATAAAGAACTTGTACCATTACCAAAAGGTATGAAGTCCATTGGTTGCAAATGAACATTTAGAACCAAGAAGGATTCGAAGGGTCATGTGGAGAGGTATAAAGTACGTCTTGTAGCTAGTGACTTTACTCAAAATTTTGGATTGATTTTATAGAGTTTTTTCTCTTCGGTATCTTTGAAAAACTCCTTTAAAACAATCATAGCACATGTTGCACATTTTGATCATGAATTACATTAAATGGATGTCAAAACGATACTTTTCAATAGTAACATTGACGAAAGAGTTTATATGGTGCAACCAGAAAACTTTGTGTCGAAAGATCCAAAGAATATGGTTTGCAAATTGACAAAATCTATTTATGAACTCAAGCAAGCTTCTCGTCAAAGGTACTTCAAGTGATTATCTCGTTTGGTTTTGAGATGAACACTGTTGAAAATTGTGTGTATCACAAGTTCAGTGGGAGTAGGAATAATTTTTTGGTTTTGTATATTGATTAAAGTATTCAATGCAAATCAGGTGACACATCTCGTCAAAGGAGACAAATTCGGTCTCAACCAAGTGTCCTAAGGTTAGCCTTAAATTAAGAAAATACAATAGATTTTCCGTTCATGATCAGTTGTAGGGAGTCTAATGTATGCTTAAGTATGTACGTGTCAGGATATTGCGTACATATTAGGACGTTAGGCAGATATTTTATTACTAAAATAACCCCTTTTAGTGACGTCAGAGTACGTCGCTAAAAAAGGAAAATCCGTCGCTAATATCTATTAGCGACGAAAAATGGATGTCGCTTATAGGCTTGTCGCAGATTACAATTTTGTCGCAATTCGTTGCTAGTTGCGACGTCACATTTAGTGTCGTTAGACGTCACCATATTAGCGACAGATAGCGACGTCATCATACGTCGCCAATATAGCGACGTAGGGCGACCACTTAGCGACGCCGTCAACTTTACATATGATGACATGGCATGGCAGCCACGTCAGCATTTTAGCGACGCCTAGCGACAACTTTAGCGATATCGGTTCTCAGGTGGTCATATACACGTCAGCAGTATAGCGACGGATTGCGACATTACGTCACTATTTGGCGACGTATAGCGACGTGTACTGGACGTCGCAAAACGTCGCAGATGTTATGGAAAAAATTAAAAAAATAATTTATATTTTTGTTATGCTGTGTGTCTGTGTTTACAGTGTGTGTGAAGTGCATTATTCGAACCATCGACAGTTTCGCTTACTGTTCTATGTTTTATCTTGGATAGAAAGGGCAACAGTTCAGGGTGCACTTCTCAGAGCTTCCTCTTCACGTCCTTCACCTTCTCGGGATCGTTTACGACGTCCCGAGAAAGTGAAGGACGTGAAAATGAACCTCTCAGAAGTACACCCTGAACTGTTACTCTTTCTATCCAAGATAAAATATACAACAGTAATCGAAACTGTCGATGGTTCCAAACACTGCATTTCACATTCACTGTAAACACAGACACACATCATCACAAAAATACATATTATATTTTTTTTAAAATTTGGGCAGCACCTACTTTGTATATCAGATCATCGCTTATAACCCAGCGTAGGTATATTTGTCATCCCCGTCACAGATATCATCACAATTAACAGTCTCCCATCATAACAGTCTATAACTAATAGATGAATAACAGTCTCCCATTATAACAGTCTACAACTAAATATCATACATGTACTCAATAAAAATACCAACAAATTAAATATCACCAACATACATGTCCAACAAACATACATATCCAACAGAGTCAAATAATATTCAAAATCAGTGTACAGAACGGTGAATGGGCCCATAGGGCCAATGAATACAAAGATAATAAAAAAATCTACTGGATCACTGAGGACCCCTGCCGTGCATCTGGAATAGCATGTACTCATACTGCTCCTGTGTGAGCTGCACCGTAGGGACAGTATGAGGCAGTACAATGTCTGGAGTCGGCGCCGTCGATGGACCGGGAGGACGTATCTGCTCCAGCTCTCGCAGTCGCTCACCATAAACAGCAAGGGTACTCACCACCCTCTCAGTACTCGCCTCAAGCAAAGCCGATACCTGAGTGAGTGAGGCAGACATACTCCTCTGCGATCCCTCCAGCTCGACCTGTCTACGCTCTGTACGATGCGTAGACTCGGTGAGCGTGTACAAGCTGGCAGCTGTAGCCTGCTGCAGACTCATCAGCTCATGTATACTACGCTCGACCGTATCAAATCGTCCGGTGACGATCGGAGGGTCGAATTGTCGTTCGACCGTATCAGAAATCTGCTGCTGCAACTCGCGACGCAGCTCCTCGATCTGACGACGAATATCCTAAGCTCGTGACGATGCCTGCAAAGCCGGAGACTGCGCACTGACAGAGGGGGCCCGGGATGACTCCGAAGCCAAATACGCGCCGTAGGATCCCGTACCGTAGTACGTACCCTTCTGAAGACCGCCAACAACGGTCATCCAGAGGTCGTTCGGCGATGGAGCTGTAGGCGGCTGGGAGGAAGTACCAGCCCCTCCCTCTGCTGGCGCACTAGCAGCAGCAGCCGCCTCCTCCTGTAGCCGAACAAACTCGACCTAGAACATGTTTGATAACGTGTAAATGTTTGCTAAAGTCTATATTGATATCTATTTTCCTGTTTTCTAAGTAAATTAATATAAAGAATATAATGTACATATGCCTGCGTCGCCCTCTCGTCAATGAACTCCCCAGCCCTCCGATAGGTGACCAGGAAGACGGTCAGCATGTTCGGATCCTCACCCTTTTTTACCTGTTAAAATATATTATCTATTATTAGTATTAAACATTCTATCGAACTATATATAAATTAATGTCCATCATAGAAAACGTACCAGACGACGAAAATGCTCCATCATCGGAATGAAGCCACCACACCACTTACCGGCGCTCGACCGCGCCATCTTGGCCTTGTCAGACCGCTCCTGGTACTTGGGCTCGCTGAATCTAGCCTTCATCGCAGCCCACTGCTCTGGCGTGATCCAACCATGGATCGGCTGTCCGGAGCGATCACGAGACTTCTGGTCGTGGATCGCATCACGGATGAGCTTGGCTGCGATGGCAGAAAACTGGCCCTCGATCTTCGCCGCCCGGTGTGGTAGATAGAAATAGGTCCTCTACAAAAAGTAAAATAGAAAAGTTGTATAATATACACAAATGATTATTAAAATTTAAAAATAAACAAATTTTTTACCTTGAAGTGGGCGAACCAAAAGGCCTTCCTATCTGCGGGAGCATCTGAGTAGTTAATCCAAGGCCCACCATAGTTCTGCCTCAGAAATACCCCCAACTATCTCTGTACTGCAGAAGGCTGATATCTATACAATAATAATTTTCATGAATATATATGTACATATAATCATTTGAGAAATATATATTAATTAATTAACTTACTTCGTAGGTCCGTCCGTCCAAATCTCCATACGCGTCTCGCCCGGGGGAGCGCATGGAGGGTCGTTCTCACCTCCTGTCTGGGCAAGATCAGTCTAATCGCCGTCCTCCATATGCTCGGCGTCGGCTCCCCCCATAGAGCCGTCGACAGGAGAAATGCTGGACGGGGGATCAGGGATGCTAGACGCGGGATCAGGAAGGCTAGACGACGAGGGAGGAGTCGCCAACCTGCTGGAACTGCCCTGCCCCGGTAATAGACCGGGAACAGAACGGTACAATGGCGTATTCGGAGATGAAGATGAGGGTACGGAATCTCCATCCCCAGCCCGAGGCTGACGGGACTACCTAATATAAAATCCTCCGCGATTCTGAAAATTCTGCTTCCTGGAAACATCGTACGTGTTAGCGCCTACTTCCCATAACTGATTCAACTCATCTATCAAAGGCTGTAAGTACACATCAATGTTCCTCTTGGAATTATTCGGACCAGAAATTATAACGGTTAGAAACATGTACTGAGTCTTCATGCACATCCAAGGCGGTAGGTTATACGGAGGGACAATCACAGGCCAGCACAAATACTGGGATCCCGAAAGACCAAAAGGAGTAAAACCGTCAGAAGATAGCCCCAACCTGACATTACGCGGATCTGAAGCAAAATCAGGATACACTCGATCAAAGTGCTTCCACGCTTCTCCATCGGATGGGTGATCCAACACTCCTTCAATCTGTTATCGCATGTGCCAACTCATATTTTCGGCCGTCTCTTTCACCATAAATAATCTTTGAAACCGCGGCGTTAAAGGCAAGTAGTGCATTGAATCGGTCGGTCTTCTTGCACCGGTAGACCTTCCTGTACTAGTTGTCTTATAGCGATCAGCACCACAAATCTGTACACATTTGCATCCTTGTCGTCTTTGTAGTACAGCATGCATCCATTGCGATAAGAATCGATTTTCTCGTATCCCATCCAGAGCGATCTCACCATCCTCTTAGACCGGTAGAAGTCTTTAGGCAACTTAGCACCCGCCGACAAGATCTCTATAATCAACTCCAACACTCGGTTGTAGCATTCTTACGACATGTTAAAATCTGACTTAATGCTCAACAGTCTTGTAACCACCTCCAACGGTGAATGATCCTCACAACCAGGATATAATAGAGTCCTTGCATTCTCCAGCAACTCCATGAACTATGCAGCATCGACGTTCGGTGCCTCCACAGGTGCATCATGAACGAAACTAGGCCCCGCAGCGTCGAAAACCATGTTCATGCACCCGTCGTCGTATGCATGATTATCTGAAACAAAATTAGGCCCCGCATGCATATACGGCTCAACATAAGGCTCCGGCTCTGATGCTAAAGACACAAGTTCTCCGTGTGCGATCCACTGATAGTAATTAGGCATAAAACCCCTCGAGTACAAATGATATGTCACTTCCACTTCTGGATAATATTTCACGTTATGACATTTCACACACGGACACTTAATTTTGGTGCCGTCCATGTACTGAGGGAACGCCTTAGCAAACTGCAGGAACTGCTATACTCCCGCTATGTATTCATCCCGCACACCACACATATCATCAGGATGACGATTGTACATCCATGAACGATTCTGCAAGTAGTAATTCATATCCATTTGGAAATAATTCTGCAAAAATGGACACACATTATCTAATAGGCACAAATTCGTATATTATGTCTTATTATGGGACACACATTAGTAGCGGACAGTTACTAATAACAATGATATGCAATCTAGGTCAAACTAGGTTGTACTAAGTCAAATAAAGTCAAACAAGGTCAAGCTAAGTCAAGCAAAGTCAAACAAGGTCAAAGTAGGTCAAGGGTTGACCTACAGTTGACTTTGTCAACTCTTAGTCCAATCTAGGTCAGATATTGACTCTACTTTGACTTTCAGTCAAAATAGTCAACCTTGGTCAAACAAGGTCAAATCTAAGTCAAATATCATATTTCTAGTCATTACCTACCAAGGTACCCTTTACCTTATCGCTATTGGTATCCTAATACCAATACCTTAAGTTGGTACCCTTTACCTTATCGCTATTGGTACCCTTTACCTTATCGCTATTGGTATCCCAATAGCAATACCGCGGTAACATGGTTGGTACATTAAGGGTCTTTGACAAGATGACATGTTGCGAAAAAATATATTCTTATATATAGTTCTCCTACGGATTTTCTTTAACATTACGTAGGAGAACTATAAAGATATATCTTTTCACAACATGTCACCTCCTCAAAGACCCTTAATGTGACAACCATGTCACCCTCTCAGTCATATCCCTGAGCTACGATGCAGCTGCAGGCATTTAACATATCACAGTTTATAAAAATAACTAATTAATAAATCTCTATCCTAACTAATAAATTAATATCCTACTTTAACGTCTAATAACTCTCATATTCCTGCAGCTACGATGCAGTTGCAGCCAGTTCCTTCTAACATAAACTAATATCCTAATCTAAACTAACCCTTTAACTGAAACAAATATCTAAACAATGCTAATCATGAACTGTACACTACTACCTAACATTCACATGAACTATCTATCTCAAACTCTCTATCATAACTAATAAATTAATATCCTACTTTAACATCTAATAACTCTCATATTCCAGCAACTAAAAGGCAAAACCATGGTATATACATGGTTTAAAGTATCGGCCGATACCGATCCGATACGGCTGATACCGATACGGTTTGGCATGTTCCGATCCGATACCGACCCATACCAAATATTGACCGATACCGACATTGGGAGTCTTTGTTCCGGTCAATTCGGTAAAACCAATCGGTAAGGGTGACTACTATTTTATATAATTTCAAAACTACTAAGAAATAATGCTGAAATACTTAAAATTATGCCTAAATGTATAAAATATATATTTTTAAATGTAAATAATTATTTGCTTTTCGATACCAAAGTCCGATACTCCGATCCGATACCGCCGATACTACCGATATCGCCGATACCAATACTCATAGGAATAGTCCGATACCGATTCCGACACCGATATTGTGAACCTTGGGTATATATCGTCAACATTTCAGATTCTTAAAATGAATTTCAAATGGATTTTTGATTGTATATATATGTGTATTTGTGTGTATATATATTGTATACATATATATTTATATATGTATTTGTGTGTGAGTATATGTAGATATGTGTATTTATATATATAGGTATATATGTATGTATTGTGTGTGTGTGTCCTGTGTCATGTGTCACAGAGTCGTGTCCGAAATAGGGTTAGGGTCCTGTCCCCTGCCCCTCTCCCTACCCCTGCACCCACCTACCCCTGCCCCCTCCCCCCTACCCCTGCACCCACCCACCCCTGCCCCCCTCCCCCCTACCCCCCTCGACAGCAAGACCCCCCTCCCCTGCCCCCCTAGACAGCAAGACCCCCCTCCCCTGCCCCCTACACCCACCTACCCCTGTCCCCCTCCCCCTACCCCTGTACCCACCCACCCCTGTCCCCCTCCCCCCTACCGCCCTCGACAGCAAGACCCCCCCTCCCCTGCCCCCCTCCTCCTACCCCTGCACCCACCCCACCCCTGCCCCCATCGACAGCAAGACCCCCCCACCCCCGGGTACCCCCACCCCTCCCTCCACTCCTCGACAGTAAGACCCCCCACCCCCCTGCACCCACCCCCACCCCTCTCTCCCCCCCTCGACAGCAAGACCACCCCAGCTAGGGTTAGGGTTCTCGTGTCCGTGTCTGTGTCTAGATAGCTAGGGCTAGGGTTAGGGTTTACCTTAGGGTTTACTTGAGGAGGGTGGCTTCGTCGGAGGATGGAGGCGGCGAGGAGGGTGGCTTCGTCGGAAGAGGAAGGCGGCGAGGAAGGAGACTTCGTCGGAGGAGGGAGGCTGGTCGCCGAAAGGAGGGGTCAGCGGGCGAGCGGGGTCCCCGGGGGGAGAAGGGGAGGGTGTCGCCGGAGGGAGGGGTCACCGGAGGGGAGGGTTCGCCGGGGGGAGAGGGGAGAGGGGGATCGAGCGGGAAGAAAAAATTTGGGTGAAAAATTTGTGATTTCGATCGGGCCAGGAACCCTATATGAAATAAGTCAGCGACGTATAAAATATACGTCACAAAACGTCGCAATACAGCGACGTAAAAAGTATGTCCGTCGCAAAACGTCGCCCGTCAGCGACGTAACAGATACTAAGTCGCTGAACGTCGCTACTCAGCGACGGTCAGCGACGTGTAGCACTAGGAGTCGCTATAGGCAATTATCAGCGACTGCTTTTTCCGCCGTCACTAATATACGTCGCTATTCTAGCAGATTTTAGTAGTGTTTAAGCAAATATGGATGGATCATTGGGTAGCAGCTAAACTACTTAAATAATTAATAGAGAACAAGAAATTATATGCTATTTGTAGGAGATCGGATAATTCTGGAGATCATAAAGTATTCCGACTCCGATTTTGTTGGATGCCAACACAGCAGGAGATCTACATCAGGTTATGCTGACTAATAGAGGTATATTTTAAATGAGTGTCATACATGCACTCATAATTTCTTCCACCATGAAAGCAAGGTTTATAACATGTTGTGGGATATCTATTCAGGGAATATGGTTGCAAAATTGTCACAAGGCTGCGCCTACAGTACGGTATTGAAAGACCACATGAAATTATGGTTTGACAATAAATCAGCAGTATTATATTCCAATAACAACATAAATTTGTATAAGTCAAAGGATATTGACATAAAGTTTCTAGTTGTGACGGAAAGAATTCATAATGGTTATAGTGTCCATATAGCACATTAGGACAAACTCCATGTTAGCGGATCCGCTCACAAAAGTATTATCACCCAGGGTCTTTCATGAGCATACTGCTCATATGGGTGTTAATTAAGAATATGGCAATATAGTGGGGATTTATATTTTATGTATTTGGGTGCTATTTGGTTTTGGACACATTTAAGTATTAAAGTATTTTGGATATTTATCTGATCAGATATATGAAAATTCAGTTCATTCCGTTTTTATTATGTTAAAGTATTGATCTCATTAAAGTTAAGGAGGACCAGTTGGAAATAGACATGTATTGATCACATTGCGTGTAATTTTCATGCTACGCATCCATGATTGATCTATGTCGTTTAGCTATATTGGTATATGTGACCATTGATGGTTTAGTTACGCTATATGTGACGAATGTCGCTTTGATCCTATGTTGATATGGTTAATGGACGAGATTGTTCGGATATACCATAAGGATTAAGATAGCAATTTATGAGCTCACTAAGATTAACACAATTATAAAATTACATATGTGGTCCAGTGGAAGATTGTTGGATTATTAATAATATGGGGCCACACATGTAAAATTAATTGTGTTGGGCTATCTAAATAATTAAGCCAAATTAAAGTGGTCTATTTAAAAAAATGGCTTAAGGGTATAATTGTCATGAAAATAATGTGTAGATACCGGAGATAAATCTAATTTGATGAGGGGCCAAATTAGAAATATCAAAACATATAAATATATGTATTCATGAGGGTTATGGTCCCCAACTCATACGGCCACCAAAGAGAGGGTTTCTCTATTCTCTTTTGTATCCCCATCAACAAAGAGAGGAATAAAGATTTCATCTTTGTTATTAAGTGCCGTAGCGGGTTGGAAGATCAAACCCCATAAAGAGACGTCTTCAAGACTGTCAAGCAAAGACAATTGGATTCAGGTACGCTTCCGCATTTAGTTTTATTCTTCATCTTATGAATCGACAGGGTACAATATAATTCTAACATATACATGTGGCTCAGTTGCAGGTAAGTCTCAGAGTTTGGTAATAGCAGCTTAATATTGAATATATGATATAGATGTGTTGGAAATTCAGTAGTGTGGAAGAGGGATTCAAGGATCTAAGTGTGCTGATAACAACTAGTCATCCTAGAAAAAGCAAGTTCGATATGTAGAAGGTTAAAATATTAGTTTCTTCTTTTTCGCCACTTCAAAATGATTACCATGTCTGTGTCGGACACGTACTAGACACTAGACACACTCCGAAATACAATAGAACATGTCAGAATGGTGGTACCATATATGTGTCACGTGTCAATTTTATGTCATATTGTATTTATATCCGTGCAACATAGCTGCATTAGCTTCTGAAAAAATTTATTTATATCTTATTTCCAAGAGACATATTATAAAACATAAAAAAAGAAGATAGAAGAACAAGATTATGAAAGACATAGAAGCTATTTTACAAGTAGAAGAAAACAACTACTACTACAATAATTGCTGATGCCATCCTCAGACCTCTAAAAGCTATTTTACAAGTAGAAGAAAACAACTACTACTACTCCTTTCTCTCTTTATAGAGCGAGCAAGTAGAAGAGATCGTCACCGCCATCACCGCCGGCGCAGCCACCACAACATCCGCCGCCTTCGGGAATGTCTCTTCGACCGTCGAGCCGGACGGAGGTCCGGAAGAAGTCCTACAAGAGTGGCGTGGACGTCGACGAGACGCGGAGGAGGGAGGACAACTTAGTTGAGATCCGGAAGAACAAGAAGGAGGACAGCTTCCTCAAGAAGAGGAGGGAGGCCCTCCTCCAGGCCGGACTCCACCCCTCCCTCTCCTCCCCCCACCTCCCTGTCCTCCTCTGCCGGCGTCGATAAGAAGGTACGATCTATCGATCTGACCAAATTTAGGGTTTCCGGTGGCATGATCGTAATTACTAGCACGTCTGTGATCTGCTGGTTAGTTGAAACTAGGGTTTATGGTGGCATTTTTAGTAATTTTATTGCGGTGTATGGAATAATTATACTAATAGGATCTTTATACGTAGTTAACAGTACGTGGGTCTATACAGAGATTATTTAGGATTAATTCTATTTGTGGGCCTAAGATTTTTCCAGAGTGATTGTGAAAGTTTCGGCTTCGGATCGGTAAGTTTCCCTTTACGCCGGAGAATTTATTTCTCTTGGTGTTGCTAGAACCTTTGTGTAGGGAGTCCAAGTGCATTGCAAAAGGTTACTATTGAAGAGTATGGGATTTACTTTGTCCCCGTTACTACTAGCAAGTCCATTGGTGGTTCAAGATTAGCATATTATTTATAAGATCTTTTAGTTGGTTTCTCGGATTGATTAATTTGATATGGCTGTTGACACTACGGTATATGGCGGTATTGTAGTTTTCATTTTTCAATATCCAAGTAGTATAAGCTTATGGTGCAGAGACGAATACGACATAATGTGGCAACTGTATCCGAAACCGATTTTTTTGTAATATCTGAATCCGAACGGATCCTTTTGACACTTCGAATTCTTATCCGTCTAGTTTAGCGGATATCGGATAATATCCGATCCGATCCGCTAAAAAAAATCCATATTTTATTATTCGAATATCCGAAATCTGAAATATTAAAAATTTAGTAATTATCCGAATATCCGAAAACCAAATTCAGTTGCTCTATTTGAGTCATTTCGTCTTCTAATGAAACTTCCAAGAATGCTCAGCTGACTTACTCTACATATTGCTCTATTTGAGCCCTTTCATCTTCTGTTGAAAATTTTAAGAATGTTCAATTTGGGCCAGTCATATATATATATATATATATATATATATATATATATATATATATATATTTGAGCCCTTATATTTTTTGTTGTAAATTATAATTAATATATATTACTATTATATATACATTATATTAAAATATAGAGATAGAAAAGTAATAAATGATTTGAATTATGAAAAACTCAGTTGAGTAAAATCCTTTAATTTTCTCTAGTAATTAATATATATTACATATACATTATACTAGAATATATATAAAATTCCGGATATCCGAAATTTGTAATTTAAAGTCACATCGAATATTAGTGGATTCGAATACCTTAATAACCGAATTCGTATCCGAATAAAGATAATATCCGAAAAATATTCGGATATTCGAATCCGATATTCGAAATTTCGAATAATATCCGAAAGGTCGGATAAGGAATCGAATCGGATTCGAATTTTCGACTATCCATTGACATGTCTACTGCCAAATCTATTAACCGTTTGTTGGTTTTTCATAAGTTTCATCACAAGGAGAAAAAAAGCGTATAAAGTTCACATTCTTGTGAACATGGCCAGTTTTTTATTACCTTATTATTGGACCCTAAGAATCAGAAGCAGCAGAAGAGCCTCAGCAGTGTCTGAAGAAGAGAAACCCAAGGTGTCAGAAGCAGTGGAAGAGCCAGCAATTTCCGAAGCAGTGTCCGAAGAAGACAAAGTACCTGAAGTAGAAAATCCCACAGAAGAAACTACTGTGGTATTTTCTGTATCGGAAACTGAAGATAAATCTGAACCAACAATAGCACCTACAGACACAGAACCTAATATCAATACCATTACAACTCCAGATGCTAGTGAAACTGCCAAAGACATCCCAGGTTGAAACAATTTCAACTGAGGAGAATGAGGTAAGGCCCGAGTCTTCGAAAGAAGAACCACAACTCACTGACTTGAGCAATGAAGAAATATCTGATAAGCTTCCAGAGGTTGCTGTATCTGAAAATTCAGAAGATCCGGTTCTTGCTGAAGCTCTTCCTTTAAATGAGCTCACAGAAGTTGGGGACGGGACCCTTACTTCTCAAGAGGTTTCTGATGTATCGGAGAAGAAAGATACTGATCAGCATTCTTCTGGATTTGTAGAGGAATCTGTAAAGGAAGAAAATGTGAGTGTCGTTACTGATACAAGTCCCGTTACTGAAATTGTTGAAGTCATTGAGATAAGGTATATTTCACAAAGTCTTCACATTGAGATGACGTGTCTTTGGCGAAGCCTTCTGGTGTCCTATCTCATGCTCTTAACAATACGTATCGAGGGGACCAATGTATTCACCTCCATTATCAAAGAGAACACACTTAAATTTCATGTTTGTCTCCCTTTCAACGGAGGCTTGAAACTCCTTGAAAGTAGGTAACACCTGATCTTTGGTTTTTAAGACATAAACCCAAATATATCTAGAATAATCATTTAGGTTACAAAATAAGAAGCACCGCTAACAGAGTCTACCTTCATAGGACCACACACATCCGAGTGGATCAACTTTAGCAACGTCGACTTCCTCGAAGATGGGTAACTCTAGAAAGACATCATATAATGCTTTTCCGACGTTCAATGATTTCATCTCTCCAACTTTACAAGCTTCAGATGTAGTACCCCGCTCCCAGTTAGCTAGTGGGACTGTGTGTGGAAATCATTTCAGTGCCAATTGAACGGGATAAACTGAATGTGACCCTTCCTATCTATAGATTGGTTTCTTTGGAATTGAGTCATAAATTCAGTAAATAGCATCTTGGAGAAGAACTATATAAGAGTCTCTTCCTCAAATCTTTTCAATGTTCATTTTTGCTGATACTTTCGTTGTTGGTTTTATGAATGCATTTTCGTAGATGTTTTCAATAGATTTTATTGCTAGTCTTCATCGATTTTGGCATTCATATCAAATTATGGTAGAAAGAGAGAAGAAGATTATTGATCCTCTGTTAGGACAATTATAGGTGACCGCATAGGGAAAGCTTGATCTTAGCGTTGGAGTTCTCTTTCTTCAGGAATTCTCCAATAGTGAGTGGATTTGATCATTCTTTCCTTTATTTTCACACACTAATAAAAAATATATGTCATCTTGTTTTGTCCTTCGATCAAATGTTACCTAATAAAAAAAAAGAATCAAGATAAAAAGAGAGTAATCATAATGTTGTTTGTTTGTCATATAGAAATATGGTTTACAATAATGTTGTTTACTCGTCATATAGAAATATAGATTGTGATATTGTTACTAAATAGAAATTGAATCGTGGAGAATTCTTATAATCGGTATTATGGAATTCGAGCGAGGGTTCGAGGAAAGTAGATACACACTAGGATTATGTTGCATAAAGTAAAATACAAAATTACATGTTATATTTAGATAGCTAGCTAAGCTTTATATGCATGCATGGTCATGGAAAACTTTTGCACAAAATTTGGTTCCTCGAACGGTTGTCGGAGCACTGGGACCGGTTCGTCCTAGGGGAACAAGGGTAATAAGTGCTTACTTATTAGCACAGGTAATTTGGGACCTTTAGTGAGGGTTGCCATCTATACTAGAAGGTTCGTCGTCTTACAATGAATAGTTCAAGATGGTGTGTGATCACTAGTGACCTTTATATAGACCAAGTGCACAATTAATAATGTCTTCTACAGAAAAGAATATATATATTGTAAGTCTGTTTGCAGGAAGGATAACGGTTGTTGGTAAGAACCACCATTTCATGATATATGTTACATTTTTTATTCATATCTTATGAATTGTTAATTGACATAAGAAAAATAGAAAGATCAGTAATAATATTGTATGCTTCACATGATTATCGTGTTGATTTTGGTGACTTGGGTTAATTTTCCGCTCACCACTACATTTCAATTATACTGATCCGCATCTCCACAGGTGTTGGGACTCAAGGAGACGTACAGAGGCGCTAAAGCTCGTCCAGTTGTGCAGAAGCTTTGTTCATAGTTTGAAGCTTCATAATCTCATTTTGAAGACCTCCGCTGAAGGTATTTTTATTTTATATTTAGTAAAGGCATATTATGTATGGAACTATGTATCTTATTTTGTTGTTTCAAGTTATAAACCAAGTTCGACACTCATGTACTCTGCTATTTGAGAGCCTATATATCTATTGCAAATTATCAATGAAGATTATTTCTTCTATATTATGTTGTTATTCAATTTCTTTATTTTATCCGCTGCAAACGACTGCAGAACAACTATTTTACAAATATACATGATCACGCATTGTACAAGTATAACTTAGACTTGTACGATATCACGTCCGTGATGACTTATCTCTTCGACTGGATCGGGACATAACATCAGATTTGAAAGCGCCCTCTGATTCTCTAAATACTTCATTATCTTCTCGTTGATATGGCTCAGGCACATGTGCCACAACTTGATAGACACATCATTAATTGCATTCCCCTCATGTGTCTCATGTGCATTCTATTTTATATAATAGAGACCATAATTATTTCTTCCTCTGGCAACAACCACCAAACTCCTGGTCAAGTTCCAACTGATCATTCCTGAAGAGGCTGAAAAATCCATCATCGTCCAATCTTCCAACCGACACCAGGTTAAAACAAATATCTAGGACATAGACATCATCTCAAATCACAAAAATAGCTTCATTGTTCGTCTTCAAATGTACATCTTCTATAGTAAAAGATTTTGACACATTTTTGTTGCCTATATAGATAGTAAAAGATGATCTTCAATACTCATATTGCATGTTGTGTAAGTAGTAAATAATGTCATCTTGTGAGATACGTCACCAAAGCCTCAAAGTCCACTAGTCAACTATTGTCATTGCATGCGAGGTTCATGATAATCTCATCACCCACAATAATGATTTTGCCTCTGTGCACTAAAATCGATGTTGTAGTATATATTATCATTCTTCTTCCCTTTGTCATCTTCTTCTCTCTCTTCCAAGCAAAATAATTTTTTTGATGCGATCCTTCTTGTTACAATGGTAACATGTAGATTACTTGTACCGACCCTTGGACTTTCATCTACTCTTGTCATTGCCACTATCTGGACCATTACTCTTGCTCCTTCCTCGGCTCTATACAACTGTCATACCCCGCTCTAACTTTTTGTGATACGAGTAAGTGAGTACATCCAACCTACGCCTCGGCGTCGGTGCAACCATCTCGCGTTTGATGCGTACATACGTGCGAAGTACGTCACCAAAGCATCACTTTGCGTCCTTCACCCATGTCCGAGTCAGAGTCCAAGTCAGGACCTAGCTCCAAAGGAAAAAATCCCAAGAAATGTGTGACAAAAACATATGTTTGCCTTGAAGGATTTGAACCTTGCCCTAGCCTCTAGCAAAATATCCCATCGTACCAAGCACTTGGACTAGCACTCCCCATGTGAACAAGTCAATAAAAGAAAAATCTTATATTGAAATACACAGTTGAGGTTGTCACATGGATATGGACCATTTCTAGAGACCAATTTCAAAATTCCCAACACAGAGGCCATCTTCTACTTCCTCTACCAGTCTCATCTCAGCAGTCCAATTTATCAAGTAAGGCTCCTTCAGCAGCAGTAGCTATGCTTGTTTGTTTATGAAAGTTGTGAACTCCTTTCATATATCTGTGTCCCCTTCTAATGATCGTTAGGCCATCGTTTTAATATCAAAAATGCACAACTAAATATATTCCTAATGAATCGTTCTATATTAGAATTCATCACATCTCTTCCAACTTTGAAAGTTCCAGTGCACTTATATATATACAGGGACATTATACATACAGGAGAAATCTTTATTCCAACAAGAACTTCCAACATAGTGACTCAAGACTCTCTTTCAGATAGCTAAAGGTTTGAAAACAACCGGAAGCCCTGACTGCGGTTGTAGAGTAAGCCTGTCTGTTGGCTCATGCTTGTAGTCAGGGGAGAGCGAGAACGAGAACCTCTGAAGGATCAGGGCTACGACCATTTTCGCTTCCAGCATCGCAAAGTTCTGGCCGACGCACGCTCTTGGTCCCATCGAGAACGCCAGCAGAGCGTTCGGATGCCTGGCAGCCTTTGTGACCCCGTTTTCGAACCTCACTGGGTTGAACTCGTTCGCGTCGTCGCCCCAGAGATCTTTGTTGCGATGGATGATGGCAATGGGCACCGTCAAAATGGTGTCTTTAGGTATCATCAGGTTTCCCAGGTTCATATCTTGAGCAGCCTTCCGTACCATCACCATTACCGGGCTATAGCGCCTCAAGGCTTCCAGTATAACCATTGTCACCTGCTCAGAGAGGGGCAGAAAAATTAACTTAATTGAGGGAATATTAGACTATACTTAGGTTGGCTAGTGTTTTTGGCATCTTAATTTTCTACTTAGTTTTTGTTACCTCCTTGAAACATCTTTCGTCAATTTTAAATCACATCGGGGCAACTTCAAAAGAAAAATATGGCACTAGAAAGTTAAGATCTCAAAAGCAGCGAACAGTAGAAAGTTAAGTGCCAAAAACAGCCGAACGATATAGTTGGGGTGCCTAATTTAGTCCTTAGGTTTGGAGTAGGCTTGTTACCAGTTTTAACTTGTTGAGGTTGTCTGCAGTGGGAATTTCCATCCGGCACTCGTTCACAACTTCCTCTCGTAGCCTCTCCTGCCAGTCTTGGTTTGTACTGAGCAAGAAAATAGTCCAAGTTAGCAAGTGGGAGGTGGTCTCGTGCCCAGCGAAGAAGAAGGTCTTGCACTCGTCTATGATCTCATCCATGTTCAATCCCGTTCCCTCTTGTGTCGTCCGGGTGGATTCCATCATCAACCCAAGCAAATCGTTGCCGTAGCCCGAGTGCTCGGAAACTAGCCGGCTCTGGATGATGCTCATTAGAGTGTTCCTTACTTTTCTTTCGAGCTTCCACCTTTGTCGACTCCTCTCGGTAGGAAGATACCTATAAGTAGAATGAGTTTACTGGAATCAGTATATATATTAGCTAATATTACTTCTAGACGCTTCTTGAGGCAAAATTATTAAGTGGTCCGGCCTCATCATGTGACAGTGGTGAGGCCTTCCTCTCCTCCAATAGCAGCATGACACACCACGGAGAGAGCATGCAACATGACATTACAAGAGTGATATGTCATGCTGCTATTGGGGCCTCATGGTGATAGGCCGGACCATTGAATAATTTCTCCTTCTTGAGGTGAAGGTTAATAATTACTTGTATCCAGGGATTTCTCTGTTGAGAATATTGGCTAAGACGAGCACTTGGAGCTCCTTTTGTGCCAGAAAGACTTCCTTCCCTTCCTTGAAACTGCTCCCGAAGGCGGAATGGGAGATCACATCTGCTGTTAGCTCCTGAAATTGACTGCTGACCTCCACTGCACTATGCTGCCCCTCTGCTTGAACTATCTGGCCATGCCAACTATCTAGCATAGACAAGGTGCAATCTGCCATTTTCTTGGTCATCACCTGCAGATCATACACAAATTAATACAAGTAAGCAATCTATTATGGTATTAAATAGGTTTCTTGGTTGAATCCTATATGACTAATGCTTGGAAGTTACAACATTACAAGATTGAAGTATTTCCTTGTGAAAGAATACATTGTTTTCTGTTTTTGAGGCTAGTCATTGATGATCGTCTCTACCATGGACTACTAGCACTGAGACGTCCTTCAATTTAGTTATTGTCCGGGCAACGATTCGAACAAGGCTCACAGTATCGGTATCGGACCCTTCCTATGAGTATTAGCATCGGCACTTTCAGATCGAAGTGTCGATTTTTTTGGTATTGGGAAGCAAATAATCATTAATAAATTATTAAAATTTTAGGATTTTTTTTATATATAGGCATAATTTAAAGATTTGTGTTATTTCTTAACAGTTTTAAAATTGAATAAAATAATAGTCACCCTTGCCGATTGTTTAGTTTTCTTATCTTACATGCTTTTACAACTTTGTTATGCTTTTACAACTTTATTATGCTTTTACACCCTTATTCATTGGTTCTTCCGTTCCCTTTGCCGGATTGACTAGAAAAGAGACCTCCAATGTCGATATCAGTCAGCATCGATATCGGATCGAGACATGTCAAACCGTATCAGTATGCCGTATCGGATTGGTATTGGCCGATACTGCAAACTATGAATTTGAACACATACTCACTCCTCCCCTCCCTTACTAGTGTTACCACCTCCTGGCGGTGTGAGCGGATACGTTGTAAAGAGATGAAAGATCTGATCTCGGATTTTCAGGTCGAGTTGTAAGTCCCTCTTCCAGTTGCAGCACTTCGTTGCTGCTACATATTGAGTAAGGGATAGATAAAGGACTAAGTTCATATTGTGCATCAGATTAAGCTTCTTGGAGATCAATTGTGAGACGGACATTAGTTGAAATACTCGATATTCATAAATTGTAAACTACCATAAATCTTAAAAGCATTCGTTTTGAGGTGTATATAACCTCTAAAGAGCAGTGTCAGAGCCAAAGTATATTGTTAGTTGAACGTATCGTGTCTGTGTCGCGTCATAGGATTGAGACTCGAGAAAGGATGAAAGGAAGCTGACCTTGAGCTTGTCCATAGTGAAAGCAGGGCTGACGACTCTCCGGTGTCTAGCCCACTCGGAGCCGACTGTTACAACCAATCCCCTCCTGCCCAGGAGTGCCAAGAAGTACGGACTTGGGTTCCTCTTGGTGTAGAAACCAAATTTGTTTGATAGAACTTGTTTGGCATGTTCTGCGTCAGTGATGCAGAGCCTCGTTTGTGCCCCGAACCAATAGAAAAAGGTTTCTCCTGTGCGACACACAAATTAAGCGGAAGTGAAAAAACTTTGATTCTAGAAATACATCATATATTTCCTTTTTCCTTGTAGGTTTATATATATATATATATATATATATATATCAACCTTACAAGCCTAAGCCTAAATTGTTTTGTGCAACTAAGGGAATGTTTGATAAATATTGGCAACATCAAACCCCTGTTGAACCTAAAAAGTTTCAAGAACAGTTTCATTGTTTTTGTAGTAAAATGCTAAGCCGCCAACAAATACTTACAACCTCTTTCTCTCCCACCCCTTGGCCCTTACTTATGGGTCCCACCTGTTTCACCTCTACTCTCATCCCATGCTACATGCGCTCCACCCGACCCCACGAGTTTTCCCTCTCCAATCGAAGCCTTACACATGGCGCTTGTAAGGAAATTGTAAGCATTTGGTTGTAGGTTGTAGGCATAGCAAAGCTGTTGTGGCACAGCGGAAATAAACCCAAGAAAATCAGAGAAAATTCACAACCACAAAGACAATGATTTACGTGGTTCGGCCAAGATGTCTACTTCCACAAATGAGGATGATTTAGTTCCACTATGAAGAAGAAAAGAAATTACAATAGCTCTCAACACTTCTCTCCTTACACTCAAGAACTCGATCTCTATCACAAAGATAGAAAAAAAAAAACTCTCTCAAATTTTTGTGTTAAACTTATTCAACAACTTTAACTCTCTTGTGTTGAACTTATTCAATAACTTGAGCACAATGAGATGTGTAAAGGAGCACCCGTAGACCCCTTTATATAGCATAAAAAATACAATCCTATGTAGGATTACCACATATAATCAAATCCAATCTTATATATGATTACCATATATGTAGGATTACCACATATATGGTTAAATCCAATCTTATATAGGATTACCATATATATGGTCAAAAAAATGTCATGTGCCTATTTTTGGACATATTTCTTCATATCTCCACCTCGACAAGATTTTGCCACAAAATCGAGCCAACACTTCTCCACCGCACACATCCTTGTGATCTTCGTTTGAGCACAAACTTCACATTTCTCTACCTTACCCCCACATTTGGAGATAAGTCCTAGACTAGACATTCTGTTTATTCGTTTACAATGAACATGTCCTAGCCTATTATGCCACAACTCAAGAGTATAAGCAGAATGAGTGACTTCATTAATTACATTAATTATATTGTACTGATTTACAAGCTAAATTTTGAACATTCCTTCGGTATAAAAAGCTTTTCCGAAATATGTTCCCTTGATAGACATCACCATCTGGCCAGCATTGATGTCCATCCTGAGGCCTGCATTGCAGAGTAGGCCTCTCGAGACCAGGTTCTTGGCGATAGCAGGTACGTGCTTTACGCCTTGAAGCGTCAGAGACTTCCCCGAAGTCAGCTTCAACAACACCGTCCCGATCCCGAGCACTTCAGCTTGTGCCTGGTTTGCCATCATAACCACTTCAGAAGTAGGGGTGTAGGTGGTGAACCACTCCTTACTGGAGCAGACATGGCAGGAGGCTCCAGTGTCTACCCACCAGTCAGAATCAGTTCTTACCGCATCAACCTGTGCAATCATAGCAACAATGTCAGTGATCATAGATACCTTACTAGGCTCTCCTTACTCTGATTGTTTGGTTTTTGCTTTGCACTCATTCTTAAAGTGGCCATTCTTGCCACACTTGAAGCAAGGCATTTCAGACTTCGGCTTCTTTTTCTTGATAGAAGTTCCCTTGACTTTTAGATTGTCAGGGTTCTTCTTCTTGCTGTGGAAAGCCGCCTGCTTTCCCTTTGGTTCCTTGGTCAGAACTAGATTGGCGTTAGCCAATTGCTTGGACAGTGTGTCCACCTTCAGTTGAGCCCGCATCTGGTCCTCAACATAGATTTTCTGTAGGAGATCTTCAAGGGTGATCCCCAACTTCTTCCTATGCATGTTTGCATAGAACTTGCTCCACCCAGCGGAGAGCTTTGAGACAATCCCTCCAACAACAAACTTGTCGGGGAGGGGCATCGCCTCGTCTTCCAGCTTCTGTCGTAGTTTCAGGAACTCCTTCACCTGCGGCAGCATAGACTTTTCGTCCTCAAAGAACCACTTGTGATATTTTTCAACCACAAATATTTTACTGCGGTTCTTGTCTTCTTCGTAGAGTTTTTTTAGAGACTCCCATATGTCTCTAGCGATATTCTTCTTAGAATAGGATTCTGCTAGGGAATCCTCTATAGCATTCAGGATAAGCAACCTGCAAATGCTATTCTCCCTTCTCCACTTGGCCTGAAGTTTAGTAGCCGCAGAGATTGCGGCAGCAGAAGTCAGTGTTTAGGAGTGAAGCATTAATGTTTTCTATCGTAGCAATAAAGCTTTGAGATTGTTATTGTCGGGGCACAATTTTTTGATAAAAAACTGAGAATATGAAACAATTTTAAAAACAATGTTCCAACGCAACACTTCTAGGAAGGTTGCGCAAGGATAACGAAGATCTAAAAAGAAATCGTTATGATATTACGAGAATCTAAAAAGATTTCGTAATCACAGCAATCAGATCGTAGTACTTCTAAAAAGAAGATACAATCAGAGTTACTGGCAACAACGAAGAAGGTGACTGGCGAAAGATGGAAGAACGCCTGCTGGGGTGAATGATCACCGTTGCTCAAAGCTTTATTCGCCCTACGCGAACAGCTTCCAGGAACCAGCAAGTTCGTCGGAGAACTTGGAACACTCCTGCTCTTCTGACTCCTCGGACGGACACGAACTCCCGTGCAAAAACAACGCTGGTGCGGCGCCTTTCCTCTCTCTCTCGAAGGCTGCAGATCAGAACTGTGTTAAAGAACACGTCTGAAAAATGCTGTTTACTTGTGCTAAAGAACACTTCATAAACTTTCTGGTGGCTTCTCTTTCTGTTCTGTTCTGTTCTTTGAGAGAGGAGGAGGAGGCCTTATATAAGCCCCTGCAACAACTGCCCGGTTAGCACAATGTTAGGGACGTGGTAGTAACCACCCCGAACATGGAGCAACCGCTCAGAACATGCAAGGACACGTTCTGCTGGAAGTTGTGCCACCAGCGTAATTTATACTTTACGCACACAGCCCCTTTTACGCACCCTACGTACCCTACGCACTCATTACGCCTCATGAGCCCTTGAGCCCGAGCCCGAGTCCGAGCCCAAGCCCGAGCCCGAGCCCGAGCCCGAGTCCGAGTCCGAGTCGCTAAGCCCCAACGGGACTTAGCTCCTATGGAAATAAATTTCCCAAGAGCAAAAAGCATGAATGCTTTAATTGTTGATTTTAGCCTTTTTCTCATTAGAAAAATAATCCCACATGGCAAACCCATGTGCACCTCCACACCACATGTGCATCTCCAATAATAGCAAAGCTAATATATAGAGATACAAACCATTTGTTTTTTCCGATGTGGGACTAAACCTTTCTAAAGGAAAAACCAAAAACCCAACAAATACAACCCTCAATTTGATCGAAATTGCTATGAGAACATAAAAGTATGTAAAATTACACTCGAAGTGTTAAAACGTTCTTTAAAAGAACATTTTAATGTTTTAGGAAGAAAACGTTCTTTTATTTACCTCATACCCACATATATAATCGGTCTCTCATTTAATTTTTCCACCCATAACATCTATTTTGTTCGCCCACCCACCGCGGTTGCTAAAGAGGTAACCGCAACGACCCCTCAACGACCATCGAACAGTGTGTGGTGTATGAACGTACCGATAGATTGTAATCTCTTTGGTTTGTAAATGTGGGTATGCTGCACATCATGTTCAAATGCTACGTGTATGTATTGTTTTTAAGAGCATGATTAATTTCAAGTATGTGGTCTTGTTATGAGCTTCTTATGGAATCTCTTATTGGTACATAACTGAATATTTGCATGTATGATTGTGGATTCAGCTTATACTTTGATTTCTTAGGTTTTCAGTTAATACTTGGAAACTAGAGTTGCTTGATTATGTGACAAGGAAATCATCAACAAGAAAAACAACTACCACATCATCAAATCTCAATTGCTGCTGCATCAATCTATTTCTTCCTTTCAGCTAATTATGGGCTACCTCTTCATTTATGTTAGGTTCCTTAGCTTTTTAACAACTAAATCAGCTCACATTTTGGTAACCCTCATTCTAGAGCACCTTCTCATCTGCTCTTCCAACCCCCTCTCTTTTGTCAATTATTGTTGTGATGAATCAAAACTGATATTTAATTTAATAGCTCTGTTTATGCTAGGATTTCATTCCTTGCAATGCTACTAGTTTGGTTGTTATTTATTAGGTCAGGTTTGGGTTCCAAATCTAGTTCCACATGCCAAACTTCGCAGCCTTCAAAACCTTTGGTTTGAACTTTTGTCCTCCTTGTTGGGAATCGACAACGGAACCAGCAAGATAGATACCATTTCCAAACTGGACGTGAAGATCAAAGTGAAACGCAAAGTATCTCTCTCCTGAATTTGAAAGATATTAGCACTTCAACTCTACTATCCTGGTGACGTTTCGACATCCCACCAACATGTCATCCAAATAGAGCAAAAATATGAAAAAATTGTTCTCGGCAAAGTACTTCATAAACATACAGTTATCCGATGTCGTTCTGGCATAACCATGCTTTCATATAAACTATTCAAACTTCATATACTATTGTTGCGGAGCCTGTTGCAATCCATATAGACTCTTCTTCAACCGACATATCAAATGTGACTTGACCTTTTCACCAAAACCCTCGGGTTGTTCCATGTACAACTCTTCCTCCAAATCACCATGAAAGAATGACATCTTGATATCCATTTGTTAAACCTCCAAAATAAAACATGTTGCCAAACCTAGCACCACTGGGATGGATGATAGCTTGATAACATGCGAAAAGATCTTATCAAAATTAATGCCTTTTTGCTGACTATAGTCCTTGACTACCAGTCTCGCTTTGTATCACTAGAGGGTAGCATATTCTCCTTGCTTCAATCTATACACCTATAACGATTCTTCAAAGCCTTCTTGCCCTTATGCAACCACAAGTGTGATTTGCATGCAAAGAATGAAAGCACCCTAGAGGGACGGTGAATAGGGTCAAGCTCACTAATCAAGCACTAAACGATTGCAAATGGACAATTTAAAGATTAAGAGTGCAAGAGAAGAAGCAACAAAAATACTGACATCCGATATATCCTGGTATCCTCCCTTGGGGCACTCCAGTCGCGGAACTCTCTCCGACTTTAATCCACTATTATCACAAATAGTACAACGTGAGCTTTGATTTGAAGACTCACCAACTTCTTACACGAGAGCTTTTATTCGAAGGCTCTCTGAATTTAATACACGAGAGCTTTGATCTGAAGACTCTCCAACTTCACTAGAGCTTTGATATGAAGACTCTCCAACTTCAACCTCTTTACAAGATAGTTTTTGATCTTCTTACAACAAACATGAAGATATAAATTATACAACTCAAGAACACTCTAACACAATTTGTGGATGGTAAGTAAAAGCTTTGGTAGAGTTGTTTGTGGATGGACTTTGGTGGATATAAAACTTTTAAGCTCAAAGAATCAACCTTGAATGAAGGGGTTTAAGGCTATTTATAACCAAATAAATGGAAAGTGCAAATACTACAACTTTCGGCCAGCTGACGGAAGATCCGTCGAATTTTCATGGAAGTTCATCGGATCATTCGCCTACATATGACAACGGCTATAAAAAGAGACGTTGGGCTCACTGATGGGACAGATCCGACCGTTGGATTCTGAACAAAAATAATTTGGATTATCCGTAGGATTTTCGCTAACGTCTATTGGATAATTGAAAGTTCACATAAAGTATTTTGTGTCCCATTTGGATCATCCGCCTGTCTGCCAAAAAGTGTCCTTGGGTTATTATCTACCTAGCTTTCGATTTTGTCATCCATTTTTTGCGTTTAAAATTATTCCTAAGATTCATTAAAGACTCCATATATACTTTAGCAAGTGCAGGCTTCTTCAGATTCTTAAAATGATGATGGCATGGCTTGGATTCTTCCCTTGGAAGATGATGGCTTTTGACGACTGTTGTCCAAAGATATCCAGATTGTAAAATCTGAATATCTTTCGGGAATTTTGCCCCCAAACCCCCACGGGGTCGCTGTCCCTCGACCCTCGTCCGCTGATCAGGCAGCGGAACCCCCGAGTGCGTGGCTTCGGAGACGTCGTCGGGTGGTTCAGAAAAAGCTTGTGGAATACCGCCGTCTTTGGTCCACCATGATTTATTCATTACTTATATCCATGTTGATCTTTTATTGCTTTTCTGCAAATACATGTCAGACGAACAAAGCAATATACATTGTAGCAAGTATGATAAAATTAGGCTCAATTGATTTGGTGGTACTCGAAGTATCACCCAATTAACAACATAGTACCTATTCTATTATTCCTTACTTAAAAGTAACACAGTTCTAATTATGGTGCATTACAGTCCCTGTAGCCAATTTCCGTCAATTGCCTAACAGAAATGCCGACGTGGCTTCCCAACTCAGTAACTGAGTGTACACGTGTGCAGTCCACGTGTACACTCAACTTATTATAACCTTATTTGAACTTCATCTGTCTCTCTCTCTCTATTCGATCGACATACGCCGACGAGAAGACGAGACCACCGAGAGACGCGAACGTCGAGGAGACGAGGGCTGCGGCTGAAGGCGACGCTACCGGAGCATTCGCAGATGGGTACCTCTCTCCCTTGCTCTCCTCTTCTTCTTCATCATTTTTGAATCTCACGTTGTTTCTCTTTATTACCGAAACCCTAAAATTTGAAACCCTAAATTTTGAAACCCTAACCAGTAGTTATTATTATGGAAACCCTAAAGTAATTAATTGTGTAAGTCATTCAATAATTTATTGTGGAAACCCTAAAATTAAAGAAGAACCGATCTGAAAATGTTTATGCTGACAAAATTGCAGCAAACGAAGGAAGTGAAAAGGAATGGGATCTTGCGAAGATCCCATGTTATTGCGAAGAAACTTCTCTGTGCAAATTATTCACTGCAAATACACCTTGGAATCGTGGGCGCCAATTTTTAAAATGTGCAAAGGAGGTAGGATGTGATTTTTGGTGTTGGACTGATGAACTTCGGTTATGTCGTTGCGAAGCCGAATTTTGCAAAATACGAACATCAAAGGTGCCGAGGAGCTTAGGTCAAAAATTCTACTGTTGTCCATTATCTACTAGTGTAAGTGAAACATACTTTTCTTTGTACATTAATATAAAATACTTATTATTTCTTGCTAGTAATGTGTAACTTATAATTGTAATTTCTTTTTCAATACGTGTAGAGGGAAAATCCCGGTTGTGAATACATTGAATGGATGCAAGAAGCTACGGCCTCAAAGACAAAGAAGAAAATGGTGGACGATGGAGCTACTACTTCTTCGGGACAAGGCAAGGATATCATGAAGGAGATCATATTGGAAGTTGAAATTGAACACCGTGTAGCGCAACGACAAATGTATGGGACTATTTTGAAGAAATTTGGAAGATTTAAGATGGAGTAATTGTAAACTCGTATTTGTCTTGTAATGACTAAAAGTTGAAGTTGTAATGACCAGAAAACTTGTAGTTTATGGATCGAAGTTGTAATGGCTTTGCAGCTGTAGACAAGCTCTGGATTTTCATCCTCTGGAATTGTTAACCTTTTTGATGTTGTATTGAATGATGTATTGAATGGTGTATTGAATGGTTCTGGATTTTCATCTCGCTGAGATTCAAGTTTATTGAAATGGTTCTTCTTTTGTATAATAGAAGTCATATTTTGAGTCATGTTATACATCCATTCAAATTATATATACATATATTCAAGTTTATTGTAATGGTTCTCTTTTGTATAATAGAAGTCATATTTTGAGCAAGTATATATACATCCATTCAAATTATATATACATCTATTCAAATTATGTATCATAACCTGCATTTCCTGCAAATACTGATACCTAAAAGACTGATACCTAAAAGTTGCAGCAACATTTCACACAAATTATGTATAATAGAAGTCATATTTTCAACTAATGTTGCAGCAGCATTTCCAGTGACCTGCATTTCACACAAATACTGATACCTAAAAGACTACCACTGCATTTAAAAAACTGCATTTTAAAAACTGAGCTGCATTTAAAAGACTACAACCACATAAAAGATTACAAATACACTGAGCTGCATTTAAAAGACTACAACCAGTGAGCTGCATTTAAAAGACTACAAGCACAGAAAAGACTACAACTGCATTTAGAAGAATGCATTTAAAAGACTATCCTGGTGATAGAAACACACAGAGTACAACTGCATTTAGAAGACTGCATTTAAAAGACTGTTCAGGTGGTAGAAACACACAAATCCAGTTTGACATCTCATTACCACACAAAGTAGGACTAGAACTGCACAAATCCAGTTTGACATCTTGTACATATTAGGCCAGAAACATAAATCCAGTACATAAATCCAGTTTGACACACAATTGTCCAGAAACACAAATCCAGTTTGCCACACAATTGTCCAGAAACATAAATCCAGTACATATTAGGCCTTCTAAATGGCCACACAATTGTCCACGTGATAGAAACACGGCTCAAAATAATTACATCAAATGTCATTACATGCTTTTTGGTTCACCTATGAAAGAAATAGGACTAAAACAAAATCTTTCAGTTGTGAACCACAAAATTAGTGTTGTCCAAATTAGTCTAGACACTTGTAATTCAGTTTTTTGCTTTTTCTTAGATGGTAGATTGTATCTTGATGGTACCACTCTGCCCTTTGCTTTCTTCCCCTGACCATTCTTTGGCAATGTTGAAGTTGGATGAGTTGGGGCTGCTGCTGTGCTCCTTTGGCTTGCTGAGATATCTTGGTTGGAAGCTCCCACACCTAAGCCTCCATCAATAGAGCCAAGGCCTGAATATTGAGATTGGTTGGAAGCTCCCATACTGCTTAGGCCTGTATTATTGACCAATTGACTTGTACCCTGATAACAAAGTAGAACAACAAGAAATTCCAATCACTGACAGTAGAACAAAGTAGAACAGAGTAGAACAAAGAGAAGTAGAACAAAGTAGAACAAAGTAGACCATATTAATGAACTGATCACTGAATTTTATGTACTTACATCCATCATCCACCTAAGTGTGGTTGGTGCACTGCTGACATCCACATTCAAATCACTAACAGTTTGCCTTGAAGATCCAGCCTGAAATGTAGGTACATATACAAGATTAGAAATTCAGTAGCCTAAAACAGTAACTGAGCAGAAACATTAAGTCAAAACATTCACTGATCAATAAGCAGTGATCAAAATATTAAGTCGAAACATTCATACAAGTTGCAATAAAACAGTCACTGATGAATAATATTAGGTCAAAACATTCATACAAGTCAAAACAGTCGCTGATGAATATCCTAATGTAAAGGATACTTACAGTTGGGAATTTTCCTCTTTCACTTGTATGTAGTTCATTTCCAGTAGTGTATTCTGCACTTACACTGCCTCTGCTTCCTCCAGCCTGCAAAATTAGTAAAAGTAAGCATTACATATACAACAATCTTGTCATAGAATGTAAGTACAAATCGACATACTTACATTCACCCCATGGAACCTCTTGTTATGGGCATGTGACCCACAAACACTGTATGTTACTTTACACAGGCCTTTCTTACTGAGCTTGGCCATGGTTTTGTTACTTGTCTTCTGCTTCTGCTTCTGCTTCTGCTTTCCTTTGTCCTCCAACTCAATTGGGTCCTTTCTTCTAGCCATTGTCTTCCTGCCACTCCTTTTCTTCACTGGTGTAGGTGGTAACAGAATACCCTGAGGAAATGGATGTTTTTCCCATAATGCAGGTCCATTTAAAGGGTGAATGACATGACTGTACACCAATCTGTAAGTTGATATTTTGTAGCAGTCATCAACATAGTTTTCAGGCCTTTTATTATTTCCAAAAATACAAGCACAAGCATGCTGACATGGTATTGCAGAAAGTTTCCATTTTCTGTATGTACAAGTTTTCATAACCATGTCAACAACAAATTGACCACCTGGCCCACTAACTTGGACCTTAGGACCTCCAGAATACTCTGTTGTCCACATGTAGGATTCCTTCTTGTGCTTCTCCAGCTTCTTTTGAATTTTAGGACAAAGTCTGCCCCTCCACTTCTTTTCCAATTTGGCCTTTGTATCTATCCTCTTCATGAGCATGGTCCTGATCATCTCAAACATGGTGATGACTGGTTTCTCTCTAGCTTCAAGGATGTACTTGTTAAATGCCTCACTATAGTTGTTGAGCAATACATCACACTTGCAAGTATCCTTGAAGAATTCCCTGCTCCAATGGACTGCTGGTCTAGCATCCATCCATTGCTTAGCTTCAATACTCTTCTCTTCCATTTCCTTCTCATACTTCTTGAACTCAGCTAGGTTTGTGGATCTTCCAACTTTCTTGAGTATCTCCACCAACCCAATATCTCTAAATCTCTTTCTCATATTATGCTCCAAATGTCTGAGACAAAGCCTGTGTTCTGAATTTGGGAAATGTCTTTCAATTGCATTGATAAGCCCCTATATATACAAATGAAAGATATAAGATGGTAGTGTTAAGAAACTGTAATGTTTGTTATGAATGGATGAGAGATGACAGTGTTATAATACTTACTTTTTGCCTATCACTCATGAAGACCCAATGGTGAGAGTTGTGCATACTAAAGTCTTCCTTTAGCAACTCCACAAACCAGTCCCAATTTTCAGTATTCTCAACTGTCACAATTGCAAATGCAAGTGGGTACATGCAATCATTTGGGTCAATTCCTGTGGCAACCAACAATTGCCCACCATAGGTACACTTCAAGAAGCATCCATCCAGACATACAATTGGCCTGCAGTGCTTGAAACCCTCTTTGATACCTGCCAAGCACATGTACATCCCACGAAATTTCCCTCTAGGCTCTTTAAATTCAAATGTAGAACCAGGATTTGTCCTCATAACTTCCCATTCGTAATCCCATAACCTACCATATTGCAAGTCTTCATCACCCTCAATCTTCTTAATTGCATAGTTCCTTGCCCTCCTAGCCTTCATGTGGTCAATGGTGAGAGCCAAATCCTTCTTTACTCTTTTAACAATTTGACTAATTTTCCTCCCTGGGTCATCTCTAAACTCATTCATGTACATTTCTGCAATCACCTTATAACTCAGATGAAAGTTGGTGTTAACCTTGCCACAAGTGTGCTCCAAGTTGTAGCTCTTGACAAGAAAGTCTTATTTTCTTTGTCTTTCCTGTCCAACTTGCTTGCAAAAATGAAAAATTTGCAGTCTTTTGTATAGCACTTGCACCTGACCCTATTGTGATCATTGGTTGGAAACCAAACTTGCCATCTCTGATTTATGCCCCACTGCCTGCAAGCCATCTTGAACTCATCTTTATCTTTAAATTGTAGCCCCAATTCCCATTTAGGGTCATCCATGTTCCTGTTTGCATTAAATCTTGGAAACTTCATCTTTGGATGTTCACTGACAAAATTAGAGTCAGAGCTGCTTTCAGTACTTACAATCTCATCTGAGGGAGGACCATAATCACTGCTCTCCCCCTCACATGCTGCTAATCTAATTGAAGCTTCTAAAGCACTGTCATCTAGTATTTTAGGCTTCATTTTGGGTCTGCCTGTACTGCTTTTTCTCATTTTTTTCTCCTTCAACATCCTGCAATACCCCATCATCATTAACTTGCCCAGTCTCTATTAAGACTTCCTGCAAGTCCTCATCCCCCTCCATTTCATCATAATCTGAATCAAATAGATGACCATCAGGAACATGGATTTTGATACCTTCTTCAAATCCCTCATCTTCAACATCAGCTTCCTCTTCTTCAGGGTCAACTTCTTCATGAAGGAATGTGGCAGCTACATCAGGTACATCAGCTACATCAGCTACATCAGCTGCATCTTCTGTCATGTCTTCAGCTCCATCAGCTACATCAGGTACATCAGCTACATCAGGTACATCAGCTACATCAGCAACATCCCTCTTCATCTCTGGATTTCCAGACCCCATATCAGGGTCGGAACTATTTTCCCCAACATCAAGATCAACAACTGCCACTTCTTCAGGTTCACCAACATCAAAATCAACTGCCAATTCTTCAGGTTCACCAACATCAACATCATGTAGGTCTTCATCACTGTCATCATGCACCTCAACTGTCTCATGCTCTGAGTCAGCAAGGTACTCAGATTCTTCATCTCCCATATGCATGACATACACATCTACCTCCCACTCCCATGTTCAATAGCATTTTGAGCCATTTCAATGACACTTGCATCATTGTCAAGTCGTTGTAGACCAGAATTAACTTCCTTACCTGCCTCTTTTCAGTAATACATCAACTTTCCTCTATATAAGAACTTAACCCACATATGAATCATCTTGAATGACACAGTTTCAATCTCAAACCACTTTGAAACTACTTCCCCATCAAAATATTGCAAATTAATTTTAAAACTACCTGTTAGCACAGAATCATATAATCATGTCTATATATAATCATATATCCATGTCTGCATATAATCATATATTCATGTCTATATAAAATCATGTATATCAATTACATTCTATATAATAGAAGGCTATATATTCATGTCTAGATAAAAGCATGTCACATATATTCATGTCTATATATAATCATATATCCATGTCTACATATAATCATATATTCATGTCTATATAAAATCATGTAGATCAATTACATTCTATATAATAGAAGGCTATATATTCATGTCTAGTGCACATTGGTGTATGTAAGCATATATGGACAGGTAGATATTCAGGGTGTGTGTGTATATATTACAGGGTGTGTGTGTGTACCATTTAACTAGATCAATTACTGTCTATAAAATCATGTCACATATATTCATGTCTATATACTTGTAGATCAATTACTGTCTATATAGATTATTACAGGGTGTGTGTGTACCAATTAACAAGAGGGTGGATAGACACATAGGTAGAAGGCCATGAGGGTGAGATATGTGATACACAGATGCACATTGGTGTATGTAAGCATATATGGACATGTAGTTAGATGTCTTCATAGATGTAGAGTGAAAAAGGGACTTTGCCCTGCAGTGTAGATGAACCTTGTGCACATGTGTTCAGGATGTGTGAAGCAGCCAGTAGCTGCTGTTAGGTGTGCACATGTGCAGTGTACATTAAAAGGGAGAGAAAGTATGTTGCACAGCAGCAGTAGGACAGTGATACACAATTGTACTTGCCCACAAGTAGTTCTTGTGACTTGGTCAGTTAGCATGTGCTTTGGTGGCATCAAGTAAGGGAATTACTGGTGTTAGCAGTGAGTAGGTGACACCACAACAGGTGTTTGACCAGCCTTAGGCCAGTGCACAATTATGCACTTGGCACAGGTGCCTGTACAGGCAGGGTATAACCCTAATTTTAACAAAAGAACCCTAATTCTAACAAAAGAACCCTTATTTTAACAAAAGAACCCTAATTTCGACCAGGTCCCTGTACAGGTGCCTGTATAGTTGAATAGGAAGAACCCTAATAACAAAAGAGCCCTAATTTCGTAATGAAAATAAAAGTTTCAAAGCCTAAATTGAAGAATCGAAGAAGATGATCCCTAAACACACTTCGTACAAATAATTTCGGTGCATGCAGAACCCTAAATTCAGTTCGTGCTCTTCATTTAGGGTTTTCAGAATTAAATGAAAAGAATAAAACCCTAACGAAGTGTGTTTCGGTGCATGCAGAACCCTAAATTCAGTTCGTGCTCTTCATTTATGGTTTTCAGAATGAAATGAAAAGAATAAAACCCTAAACTCATTATTCGACGAAAAATAAGAAGAAGAAGAAGATAGAGAGAGGAGGGGGGAAGAGAGGTACCCATCTGCGATTCGCCGATCGTCGCCTCTCCTCGTCTTCGGCCGATCGTCGTCGCCTCTCCTCGTTTTCAGCAGATCGTCGTCGCCCCTTCCTCGTCTTCAGCACGTTCGTCGGTCCTGGGAAGAGGAAGAGATACAGAGAGAGAGAGAGTTAGAGAGGGCAGGAATTGAGCCACTTCCCCGACCCCACCCCTTATTTGTTGAGTGTACACGTGGACTGCACACGTGTACACTCAGTTACTGAGTTGGGAAGCCACGTCGGCATTTCTGTTAGGCAATTGACGGAAATTGGCTACAGGGACTGTAATGCACCATAATTAGAACGTGTGTTACTTTTAAGTAAGGAATAATAGAATAGGTACTGTGTTGTTAATTGGGTGATACTTCGAGTACCACCAAAGCAATTGAGCCGATAAAATTAATGCTCACTAGGACTATGCTAAGTTTAAGTATAAATAATATAGTGGTAGCATAAATATTAGTTATATCATAATGTTAAACTTAATCGAATAACCATAATAAAAAATATAGTTAGATCATTGGGCTAACAATCTTTCTATTTTTTTTATTATAGCAGCTCGATTAAATTTAAGATAGATATAATAGAAGCTCATATCATTAATATGTAAAACAATAAACACATATCACTAAATGGTATAAATATAAGTAAGATTGCTATAGTGATTTGCATGAAGATTAATGATAATATAATGCTAAACTTAATCAATTTATCATATTCAAAATTATGATACAACCATTGGGCTAACAAATCCCCACTCCTGCCATTTCCGTCCTCCATCGCCTTTGTAAAATATTATGGCTCTCCATTTCAGTCAAAAGTGCGTACTCGTCAACTAAGTATGTCATAGATGATCGACGCTTTATGGTACCTCTCCTCAGCGGAGCCTCGGGTGCTGGTTGTTCACTAACAACTCATCCCCTTCAGGAACTGTCCTATTAGCATGCTCATCCTCCTGAAGATCAACTTGATCATCCTCCACGTGCAAATGTTCAAGGTTGGGAGCAACTCTATGTATTGGCTCTCCCTGGTCTAGTAAATCTATAGCGGTCCTAGGAACTGACTCGAACCTGAATGACTAAAACTCAGGTAAATCCTTAGTCTCATAAAGCATCTCGGATTCCTGAGTGTCAATCATTGTCTGATCCACGAAGAATACCACGTATTGGATTTTGTAGAGCTTCTTTCCCACTGGGTCGTAGAGTCTAACCCAAACTCAATTTCGATCATAGTTGACAAAGAAACACCACCTTGTCTTCAACTCGAGTTTGGACATTTCATCCTTCAGTATGTACATACACGAATGCCCTATATCCAAACACTTGCATGTGACTATATGATCACTCCTTGTTGTACCATGCTTTATCAAAACATCATCCTACAAAAAAGTACTAGGAGATAGATTAATAACATAACCAGTAGTATTTAAAGCCTTACCTAGTAGCTGCCTAACAATTTTGCTTTGGAAAGCAAATAACACTCTCTCTACTAGTGCCATGGTCATTCGTTCCTCTAAGCCATTGAGATGAGATATCTTTGGGTAGAGTCTTCTGGTGCCCTATCACATGCTCTCTATAATACGCATCGAGGGGACCAATTTATTCACCTCCATTATCATATAGAACACACTTCAATTTCATGTATGTCTCCCTTTCAACGGAGGTTTGAAACTTCCCCAAAAGTGGATAACACCTGATATTTGATCTTTAAGGTATAAATCCAAATCTTTCTAGAGCAATCATCAATGAAGGTTACAAAATAAGAAGCATCATCAATAGATATTACATTCATAGGACCATTGATGTCCGAGTGGATCAACTCGAGCAACGTTGACTTTCCTCGAAGATGGGTAACTCTAGACTATGATGTTTTTCCTCCGTGCAATGCGTTCATCTCTCCAACTTTGCAAGCTTCAGATGTTCAGGTAAGGGCAAGTGTGTGTAAATCCTATCGATGTTGATTGAACGGGACGAATTGAATTGAAACACTCTATGGATTGGCTTATTTGGAATTGAGTCATAAATACAGTGAATCACATCTTGGAGAAAAAACTCTATATAAGAGTTTCTTCCGCAAATTTTTTCACTATTCTTTTTTTGCTGATGCTTTCATTGTTAGTTTTGTGAATGCATTTTCGTGGATATTTTTGACGGAGTTCATTGCTACTCTTCATTGATTTTGGCATTTCCTATATATCAAATTATGGGAGAAAGAGAGAATAGTATTAATCCTTTGTTCGTGCAATTGTAGGTGACCGTATAGGCAAAGCTTGATCTTAGCTTTAGAGTTCTCTTTCTCTCAGCAATTCTCCAACAGTGAGTGGATTTGATCATTCTTTCCTTTATCTTCACACTCTAATAAAAGAATATTTATGTGTCTTGTTGTGTCCTTCAATCAAATGGTACCTTAATAAAAAGAATCAAGATAAAAAGGGATCATAATATTGTTTGCTTGTCATATAGAAATATGGTTTAGCATAATGTTGTTTGCTCGTCATATATAAATATAGATTGTGGTACTGTTGTTGAATATAAATGGAATCGTAGAGAATGCCTATAATCGGTATTATGAATTAGAGCGAGGGCTTGAGGAAAGTAGAATACACGTTAGGATTATGTTGCATAGTTCTGTTCAAGTTTTTGTTATCTTACATGTTATATTTCAATAGCTAAGCTTTATATGCATGCATAGTCATGGACAACTTGTGCATAAAATTTGGTTTCTCGAACGGTTGTCGGGACACTAACCGGTTCGACCTAGGAAGAACAAGAGTAATAAGTGTTGACGTATTAGCACAACTAATTTGGGAACTTCAATTGGGTAATAAGAAATGGTCCTTTAGTAGCAGCTATGCTTGTTTGTTTATGAAAGTTGTGAACTCCTTTCATGTATCTGTGTCCCCTTCCAACTTAGAAAGTTCCAGTGCATTTATATACAAGGACATTATACATACAGGAGAAATCTTTATTCCAACAAGAACTTCAAACATAGTGACTCAAAACTCTCTTTCAGATGGCTAAAGGTTTGAAAACAACCGGAAGCCCTGATTGCGGTTGTAGAGTAAGCCTGTCTGCTGGCTCATGCTTGTAGTCAGGGGAGAGGGAGAACGAGAACCTCTGAAGGATCAGGGCTACGACCATTTTGGCTTCCAGCATCGCAAAGTTCTGGCCGACGCACGCTCTTGGTCCCATCGAGAACGCCAGCAGAGCGTTTGGATGCCTGGCAGCGTTTGTGACCCCGTTTTCGAACCTCACTGGGTTGAACTCGTTCGCGTCGTCGCCCCAGAGATCTTTGTTGCGATGGATGATGGCAATGGGCATCGTCAAAATGGTGTCTTTAGGTATCATCAGGTTTCCCAGGTTCATATCTTGAGCAGCCTTCCGTACCATCACCATTACCGGGCTATAGAGCCTCAAGGCTTCCAGTAGAACCATTGTCACCTGCAGAGGGGCAGAAAAATTAACTTCATTGAAGGAACATCGGACTATACTTAGGTCTGGCTAGTGTTTTTGGCATCTTAATTTTCTACTACTAGTTTTTGGCACCTCTTTGAAATATCTTTCGTCAATTTTGAATCACATCAAGACCAAATCAAAAGAAAATATGGCACTAGAAAGTTAAGATGCCAAAAACATCCAAACGATATAACTGAGGTGCCAGAATTGAGCAGTAGAAAGTTAAGGTACCAAAAACAACAGAACGACATAGTTGGGGTGCCTAATTTAGTCCTTAGGTTTGGAGTAGGCTTGTTACCAGTTTTAACTTGTTGAGGTTGTCTGCAGTGGGAATTTCCATCTGGCACTCGTTCACAACTTCCTCTCGTAGCCTCTCCTGCCAGTCTCGGTTCGTACTGAGCAAGAAAATAGTCCAAGTTAGCAAGTGGGAGGTGGTCTCGTGCCCGGCCAAGAAGAAGTTCTTGCACTCGTCTATGATCTCATCCATGCTCAATCCCGTTCCCTCATGTGTCGCCCGGGTGGACTCCATCATCAACCCAAGCAAATCGTTGCCGTAGCCCGAGTGCTCGGAACCTAGCCGGCTCTGGATGATGCTCATTAGAGTGTTCCTCACTTTTCTTTCGAGCTTCCACCTTTGTCGACTCCTCTCGGTAGGGAGATACCTATAAGTAGAATGAGTTTACTGGAATCAGTATACATATTAGCTAATTACTCTCCTAGACGTTTCTTGAGGCAAAATTATTCAGTGGTCCGGCTTCATCACGTGGCAGTGGTGAGGCCTTGCTCTCCTCCAATAGCAGCATGACACGTCACTTTTGTAGTGTCATGTTGCTTGCTCACGAGAGTGACGTGTCATGCTGCTATTGGGGCTTCGTGATGAGGCCGGACTATTGAATAATTTCTCCTTCTTGAGGCGAAGGTTAATAATTACTTGTATCCAGGGATTTCTCTGTTGAGAATATTGGCTAAGGCGAGCATTTGGAGCTCCTTTTGTGCCAGAAAGACTTCCTTCCCTTCCTTGAAACTGCTCCCGAAGGCGGAATGGGATATCACATCTGCTGTTAGCTCCTGAAATTGACTGCTGACCTCCACTGCACTATGCTGCCCCTCTTCTTGAACTATCTGGCCATGCCAACTATCTAGCATAGACATGGTGCAATCTGCCATTTTCTTTGTCATCACCTGCATATTATACACAAATTAATACAAGTAAGCAATCATTTATGGTATTAAAACTATGTTTGAAGAGGTATCTAATTGGATTATGGCTCATGATAGAAATATCCTAATATTGGTTGGATCCTAAATAATTTATTTTCGGAAACTTGGATCAATGGTTCAGATAGGTTTCTTGGTTGAATCTTATATGACTAATGCTTGGAAGTTACAACATTACAAGCTTGAAGTATTTCCTTGTGAAAGGATACATTGTTTTTCTGTTTTTGAGGCTAGTCATTGTTGATCGTCTCTACCATGGACTACTAGCACAGAGACGCCCTTCAATTTAGTTATTGTCCGGGCAACGATTCGAACAAGGCTCACAGTATCGGTATCGGAATCGGTATCGGTTCCTATGAGTATTAGCATTGGCACTTTCAGATCGAAGTGTCGATTTTTTTGGTATCGGGAAGCAAATAATCATTAATAAATTATTAAAATTTTAAGAATTTTATATATATATATAGGCATAATTTAAAAAAAATGTGTTATTTCTTAGCAATTTTAAAATTGAATAAAATAATAGTCACCCTTGCCGATTGTTTAGTTTTCTTATCTTACATGCTTTTACAACTTTATTATGCTTTACACCCTTATTCATTGGTTCTTTCGTTCACTTTTCTTTGCCGGATTGACTAGAAAAGAGACCTCCAATGTCGATATCAGTCAGCATCGGTATCGGATCGAGACATGTCAAACCGTATCAGTATGCAGATCGGTATTGGCCGATACTGTAAACTATGAATTCGAACCCATACTCACTCCTCCCCTCCCTTACTAGTGTTACCACCCCTGGCGGTGTGAGCAGATACGTTGAAAAGAGATGAAAGATCTGATCTCGGATTTTCAGGTCGAGTTGTAAGTCCCTCTTCCAGTTGCAGCACTTGGTTGCTGCTACATATTGATTAAGGGATAGATAAAGGACTAAGTTCATATCGTGCATCAGATTAAGCTTCTTGGAGATCAACTGTGAGACAGACATTAGTTGAAATACTCGATATTCATAAATTGTAAACTTCCATAAATCTTAAAAGCGTTCGTTTTGAGGAGTACATAACCTCTAAAGAGCAGTGTCAGAGCCAAAGTATATTGTTAGTCAAACGTGTCGTGTCTGTGTCGCGTCATAGGATTGAGACTCGAGAAAGGATGAAAGGAAGCTAACCTTGAGCTTGTCCATAGTGAAAGCAGGGCTGACGACTCTCCGGTGTCTAGCCCACTCCGAGCCGACTGTTACAATCAATCCCCTCCTGCCCAGGAGTGCCAAGAAGTACGGACTTGGGTTCGTCTTGGTGTAGAAACCAAATTTGTTTGATAGAACTTGTTTGGCATGCTCTGCGTCGGTGATGCAGAGCCTCGTTTGTGCCCCGAACCTATAGAAAAAGGTTTCTCCTGTGCGACACACAAATTAAGCGGAAGTGAAAAAACTTTGATTCTAGAAATCCATCATATATTTCCTTTTTCTTTGTAGGTTTATATATATATATATATATATATATATATATATATATATATATATATATATATCATGTCAACCTTACAAGCCTAAATTGTTTTGTGCAACTAAGGGAATATTTGATAAATTTTGGCAACATCAAACCCCTGTTGAACCTAAAAAGTTTCAAGAACGGTTTCATTGTTTGTAGTAAAATGCTAAGTCGACAACAAATACTTACAACCTCTTTCTCTCCCACCCCTTACATATGGGTCCCACCGGGTTCCACCTCTACTCTCCCCCCATGCTACATGGGCTCCACCCGACCCCACGAAAGCATTACACGTGGCGCTTCTAAGGGAATTGTAAGCATTTGGTTGTAGGTTGTAGGCATAGCAAAGCTATTGTTTGTAAGCTGAAACAATGAAACCTTCTAGGGTTAGGATTTCATTAGGCCATCAAAAGTTAAAACACATTAACGTTGGGCGACCCAATAGTAAGTCCGACAAGGCTTCGGACTTGGACAAGGCGACCCTTCTATGCTTAGGACAACCCTCCAGATCCAACGTACCCCTGCAAGAGGTTGTCGACCCCCAAAGTACATAAAGAAGCGTCCCCACAAGAGGTTTGATCAAGGGACAACCAATCCAACCCCTCGGCGACCGATGGAGTCAGTAATTTTGTAACAGAACATGAGGAATAGGAGGATACCGTATAGAGACATCCACTTAGCATAGTGGGGAAGAACTCTGGGAACGATGTCGTGGGAGGAGACGTCCATCTCCGTCCCTCTCGCGTCCTTCTTCAATCTCTTGATCTCCTCGATACTCCCCGACCAGAACTTGGGCTCAGGTCCCCTCAGCCCTTGTTCCTTGAACCTTCGTGCCATGGCGTAAGGCTTCCATAGTAGGTTCACCAGGGCTCCCCAGAGGGCCGAGACCAGTATCACCAACAGAGCTCCCAGAGTCAACTCGAGATGGTCCATCGATTGATCCTTCCTTCCTATCGTGTGTTCGTGTGAATGAAGTTCCGAGTGGTATATATATATATACCGACAATGCTAGGTAGATCATGTTTTGGTCCGCAGTTTTAACCACAGTCTATGTGACAACTTTTAATTAGCAGATATAGATGGATGGAGTGTACGCAAATAGGTAGGACAAATTGTACTGTGATACTTCAGTCTGCCGTCACAGCCGACAGACACTTGTTTAGCATTTTCCATACTATATACAGCGTGGGTGGGCCCTTTAGACTGCCGGATGATGTCATGGGTGATGCTAGCAAGGAGGGATTGATTTCCTGTTGCAATTGCAAGCATTTCGCATGTTTAGAGCATTTGTAAGTGTATATTGTTTGAATATTGCAGCAAGAGCCAAAACAGAGAGAGAGAGAGAGACCAGGGGTTCTTTAGATTAGCTCCATTAGATCACAAAGGAAGAATTATATATATATTTTTTAGATGTTTGACATTATGTACAGAATTTTGTGTATGTTGTTTTGCATATCTTTTAGATTTACTACTCCCAACTTCCATCATATATATATATATATATATATATATATATATATATATATAGAGAGAGAGAGAGAGAGAGAGAGAGAGAGAATAAGGGAGGTAGGGTGGCACCTCATGGGAGGGTGTCTACTTGTCGTGTCTACTTGTCAACCCCCCCCCCCCCCCCCCCCCCCCCGCCCCCCCCAATGCTAGACACCCTCCATAGGGTGGCACCTCACCTCCATCATCCTATATATATATATATATATATATATATATATATATATATATATATATATATATATATATATATATAACGGTTCAGGAATGAGCTGTCTAAGTCGTATGTATATCATAAGTATTTAATTTAAAAAAAAAAAAAAGAAAAATTATAATTTTAAAAAATTTCTCCTATTCTTTCGCATAACCGAATACTCTTTTTTTTCTGCATAATTGAATACCCATACTTTTATTTACATATATCCATAACAAATTATAATTAAATTTATATTAAATTTCTGTAAATCTTAATTAAAATATAAATATGTATATATATAGCAAACCTTAATTAAAATTTAAATATTTAAATTATATTTTGGTAATATTAGAAAGAAAAATAAATTATTTTATGTTATGCGCACGTGCTTTTACTAGTATATATAATTTAACTACCACGTACGTATATTGCATGTATATCACTGTAAAAAAATCCTAAAATTCTTCCAACTGCTAAACATACATAAAACAAATTCCTATAATATATCTATAATTAATCCAAATTAAATATATTCAATATTCAAATCATATTTAAAATAATTGCATGATATTATCTAAATATATATCTAATGTTCTAACAATATATTTGTACAAATTTTAATTAAAATATATTCAAACCATATACTTAAACTATTTTATATAAGTTAAATTTTATCATTTTTTCAGTAATATTAGATTAAAAAAATCTTGTTGGTACTTACATGCATCACACGTAAACATGACTAGTGGTACATAATAATACATCAATAAATAGACATTTTACATAATAAAAAAATATGATTTATTTATAGCATGTACTGATGCAATAGCTTTCTAAGAGCATCAATTGTAAGGTTCGATACAATTTCTAGATTATAGATTTAAATGTAGAAGCTTATTTTGTAGAATATTGGAGTATCGTGATGGTCCCGTCCCAGCCATATAAGCTATAGTCTGGACTTCAAAATTTCTACATTCATAACGTAGGAACTCATTTTGTAGAATAGTAAGGCTCAATTTGGATGTCCAATTTCAAGAGTCTACATTTTATATTATTTTTTGAAAATAAAGAAAATTAACACATGGATCTACATCCATTCTTCTCATTTGGATTTGAAAATTTATTTTTTATTATTCTCATACAAAATTGACCAATTCTTTATTTATTTATTTTTATATAAATTTAAATATAAGGATATATTTTGAGCTCCATCTATTATCTACTAATGATGCTCCAATGACAAGTTACAGCATCTTTGCAATAGCTTTCTATGGACAAGTTAAGAGCATCTTTGCAATACTTTCTAACTTCTAAGGACAAGTTTGCAATAGATTTCTAAGGACAAGTTTGAGCTTCTTTTGGCCCTTTTGTTTCAATTTTCTTTTGATCTGTAAATGTATTACTTTAAGCAGTGACTAATATTTTTGTTTTAGTTGATGATGATATTGTTCTACCAAATACAACCGTCATTCGTTTGGTCGATCGAGGTCTAAACAAATTTTTTTTTTTTTTTTTTTTTTGACATCAGTCGCACTGCCGACCAACGGGTATATGACATACATAATACTTCACACAAATTCACCTTACAGAGAATTGCATAAACAGTATTGAATTTGATTGAAATTGCTATGAGAACATAAGTATATAAAATTACATCGAAGACTTAAAATGTTGTTTAAAAGGACATTTTAGTGTTTTAGGAAGAAAATGTTCTTTTAAACGCGTTCACAGCATACACGTAAGCAACCATTTCCGCTCACCCGGTGGTTTGGATTAATTAAGGGTTAAATAAGGTTAGCATAAAAAAGCCGTTTAAATATTTTCAAACAGATGCAACGGCTACTGATATAAAATTTATTCACCTCATACCCATATATATATATAATCGATCTCTCATTTAATTTTTTTCACCCGTATCATTTTATTTTGTTCGCCCAACCAACCGCCTACCCACCGCGGACAAAGAATTTTGAAAATGCACAAAAACGCTCTTTAAAAAAAAATTTGACAGTCCTTCTAATTGGTAGGACTATCAAAAAAATGACAGTCCACAAGCTAAGGAGGATAGAGACTCCAAAAATGTTGAACTTGCAAGATCAACTGAACGACCTATAGTACTTCTGGGCACACAAAAAATGTTTCAGGGCACGCAAAAAATGAATCTATTATAAGCTTGCAAGATCTTACGAGTGTGCATCTTAAAACCTCTAAGTAATGAATCTAATATGATATTTTATTTGACATGTGATAATGTTATTAAATTTTTATTTATATTATTGTCAATTTAATATGATGTTGTGTTAGTGTTAGCGTATCATATTCTTTAACTTTATTTTTTGTGTCGTGTTTAAACTCGAAGCTTGTCCTGCAAGTCTTGGCCAATTTGCATACCCACCTCAAAGCTTGGACTGAGTTGAACGTCACAATAGCATCCGGAGAATAATTATGAGCTTCAAGAGATGTTGCTTGAAGACCCCTTCTAATAAGTGAGTTGTATCATCTACCATAGTTGTCTCATTGTTCAAGACAACCAAATTAACATTTAAATGTTTAAATGTCTGCTGTTGAAAAGGATTTAGCACCAACTTGGAAGCCCAATAACAGCTAATGACGGCCTTTGGACAGGTAATATCTAGGGCTGCAATTGAGCCAAACTGTTCGCGAGCTGCTCGACTCGATAAAAGTTCGTTTGAGCTCGGTTCATTTAGTAAACAAGATGAGCTCAACTTCATTTTCGAGCTCGTTTAATAAACGAGCCAAGCTCAAGCTTAGAAGTACTTAGCTCGTTTGAGCTCGCGAGCTAGCTCGTTTTGGAGCTTGCGAGCTGGCTCGTGTTGGAATTCTTCACACCTTATTTAAGAAATTTGCAAACAAAATAAAATATGTAAATGTTATCGGCCTCCGGAGAAGTCGCGCACGTAGCACTGCCATAAGAGTTAGTCCGGATCTATATGCAGACTGTATCCGAACGCTCCTAGTGGTAAAATTTTCGCTCTACCGGAATCACCTTGCCGCACACGACGTAGAGAGAGTGACCCCGACTTAGCTCTGCCCAGAACAACAACGAAGAACGGAAAGCTCGGATCGGAAAAGACGAGATTAAAGAAAAGAGAATTCGTAAGGGATTTCAGTGTACCCGAAAGTATAAGAGGTGTTGGAATATATATAGGCTGATGAATAATTTCAAACGGTCAGAAAATAATGAACATTTAATTGGACGTTACAAAGATAAATCAAATGTTAATAACGTGGTTCATTGAACCTGGACAGGATTAATGAGTCTGAACGTTACAAAATTAATGGGTGTAAGGTCAGAGAAACGAATAGGAGCAAAAAGATTTTCAGGGTCTCAGCCCAAATCCTAAGAGAAAATCGAATCGGTATTTGGCGCCCGTACGCGTTACGCGCGCCGAACCGAACCGAGCTGGGCGCCATCGTATCGGTATTTGGCGCCCGTACGCGTTACGCGCGCCGAACCGAACCGAGCTGGGCGGCGGCAGCGCGTACGTGTGGCTCATGGGACACCCACACAATAGTTCAATGTAACAAAGGAAGATGAAGCAATATATGCACAAACCACTCAAACTTTCCAACCGATGTGGGACTAAAAAGTGGAATTGAGCTTTTGGCCTTTGTGTGTGTGCTCAAAAAGCACACACAGCCAACAGCTCATTTAGGAGCTTGAAGTTCGTTTGGTTTTTGTTGAATTCTAATTTTATATATGTTTGTATAACAATACGGTTGTGTGCATTATATATTCATATATCCTTAATATGGAACTTTTTTAATTATATTTTTATAAATAAATTGTTAATATTACACTTGAATTCAAATATAGACTAGCTTGAAATCAGCTTGTTAAGCATGAAACCGAACATAATGAGTTTGAAATAAAGTTGAGTGACTTGAAATCAAGTTTAACGAGCTTGATTTTGAGCTTATCGAGCTCGATTATCAAGCTTGAATCAAGCTTCTTATCAAGCCAAGCTCAAGCTTAATATAAACAACGTCGAGCCAAGCTCAAGTTCTAAAATAAAAAATTTATCAATCTTGAGCTCGAACTCGATTAATTCTAGTCAAGCCAAACTCAAACTTACAAAAGCTGGACTCGGCTTGGCTCCTTTGCTTTCCTAGTAATATCTGGTTACTACATCAAAAATACATTACCTTTTAGTCAATTATGGCTTGTAAGTATTGCTTTTGTAGCTCCTGCAGATTGGAATGAATTTTATTGTCTTATTTCGATGTCTACGGTAGAATACCTCATTCTTCAAAGTAGCTATTGTGATAACATAAACTTTATCCCTCTTCACAACTCCGAAATTATGGTGCAGTGGCGAGTACGTTAGCATGGTACCGTAGCAACTCAAGTCCAAATATTCTCACCTGCATTTTAAGAGTATCTTAAAGCAAATTACACTGCTACATGAAACTAACTTACATCCCATAAATGAGTACTCGACCTGAGGGAGTGTATTGGAATAATATAAATATTTTGTTTTGGTTTAGTAGCGACTAGCAAGAACTTTAGGGTCACATTTGGTATACTATAATATAATCTTAATTACAATATAATTAAATAAAAATAATATTTTTTTAATTTAATTATATTAAGATTATGATTACGTTACAGTGAATTAAACAGAATCTAAAGTCTTTACCAGTAGCCAACTCGTTTCTTTGATTATGAATTCTAAAAGTCGGATTCCTGTCCATCTGCATCTGTATCTCCCAAATGAACAATCGTTCGAGTCTTCTATATGTTGTTTTTGTTTCTCCAGCACAGAGGTTATCATTAAACTTGAACCTTTGTAGTTTGTATTCAAACCGAATGTCTTGTTACGGGTCAGCATACAACTGAGCGATTCATTTATTTAAATAAACTTTAAATTCCAATAACAAATTTTATACAACACGGATTTTGCCATCAACACTAGATGCTAAGACCATCTCCAATGGGGGTTTCTATCTTCCCCATTTCTATGGAAGAAATCCATTGTAGAAAAAACTTCTTCCAATGGTGATTTCTATCACCATTTTTATCCTAGGTGACAATGATGTAGGATGAAAATTTTCTAGGAGGATTTCTACATGTAAAAACTCTCATATAAATTCTCCTATCTCTCATTACAATTATTATTGGGCCCTACACCATTAAATTGGTTCTTTTACTATGTGACACATAGGATAGAAATGGAGAACCATTGGAGAACATTTTTGTATGTCTACAATTTCTATGTAGAAACTCTTCCAACTAGGATAGAAATCTCCTTAAAGTACAATGTCAAGTAGGATAAGAACTCAATTTTATGGTCTTAGACCATCTCCAATGGTGATTTCTAAAATTGAGTTCTTATCCTACTTGGCATTGTACTTTAAGACCATCTCCAATGGTGATTTCTAAAATTGAGTTCTTATCCTACTTGGCATTGTACTTTTAGGAGATTTATATCCTAGTTGGAAGAGTTTCTACATAGAAATTGTACACATACAAAAAATGCTCTCCAATGATTCTCCATTTCTATCCTATGTGTCACATAGTAAAAGGACCAATTTAATGGTGTGGGGCCCAATAATAATTGTCATGAGAGATAGGAGAATTTCTATGAAAGTTTCTATATGTAGAAACCCTCTTAGAAAGTTTTCATCCTACATCATTGCCACATAGGATAGGAATGGTGATAGAAACTACCATTGGGAGAAGTTTTTTCTAAAGTGAATTTCTTCCATAGAAATAGAGAAGATAGAAACCCCCATTAGAGATGGTCTAAGGAGATTTCTATCCTACTTGGAAGAGTTTCTACATAGAAATTGTAGATATACAAAAATGGACTCCAATGGTTCTCCATTTCTATCCTACGTGTCACATAGTAAAATGATCAATTTAATGGTGTGGGGCCCAATAATAATTGTCATGAGAGATAGGAGAATTTCTATGAGAGTTTCCTCTAGAAAGTTTCCATCATACATCATTGCCACCTAGGATAGAAATGGTGATAGAAACCACCACTGGGAGAAATTTTTTCTAAAATGGATTTCTTCCATAGAAATAGGGAAGATAGAAACCCCTATTGGAGATGGTCTTAGAAATCTCCTAAGACCATCTCCAATGGTGATTTCTAAAATTGAGTTCTTATCCTAATTGCATTGTACTTTAAGGAGATTTATATCCTAGTTGAAATAGTTTCTACATAGAAATTGTAGACATACAAAAATGCTCTCCAATGGTTCTTCATTTCTATCCTATGTGTCACATAGTAAAAGCAACAATTTAATGGTGTGGGGCCCAATAACAATTGTCATGAGAGAGAGGAGAATTTCTATGAGAGTTTATATATGCAGAAATCCTCCTAAAAGTTTATATCCTACATTATTGCCACAGAATAGAAATGGTGATAGAAATCACCATTGGGAGAAGTCTTCTAAAATGGATTTCTTCCATAGAAATGGGAAAGATAGAAACCCCTATTGGAGATGGTCTAATGAGCACTCCAGAGTAAAATATTCCCTATAAGGCCAACTAGAAATAATGATAATATATGATAGTAAATAAAAAACAATTACAAAACAAGCATATAGTACAAAAGATATACTCACGTTTTTCAAACAAGAGTTCTTCCACTTGGTGTGTTTGGTTCAAGAAGTCCCTCCTCCGAAATTCCTATTTTGTACTATTCATTGCTTAGTTTCGAAAAAAAGTTCAACTTCTGTTGTTTGGTTAGTTATTTAAAAAAATCTGAACTCTTATGAATAATATTCTAAAAGTGCATTGTTCATATTTTTAACTTCCGGAAAAATAAATTGGTCGAAGTGTCCGGAACTCCTCGTTAGATTCCGAAAAATTGGAACTCTGAAATAATAATAATAATAATAATAATAATAATAAAAATAATAAAAATATTATTATTATTATTATTATTATTATTATTATTATTATTATTTAATTCATACAAATTAAAATTAAAATTTATGTCGCTTCTCAACTACAACTTCCAACAACCATCCAAACGAAGAAACTACAAAATATTAACTTTTCAACTCACTTTCAACAAGGAATTGTTTGGAAGCCGGAAAGTGAGGTGAAAGTGGAGAGTTTTAATGTAAGTATATCTCATTTTCTCTCCTCGAGCATTTGGGTAGCTGTAAGTGCATGAAAAGTACCACTTTCAATCCACTTTCATTGCAATTGCACTTGTACTAAAGCACTTTCGGTATTTGATTAGGCATTGAAAGTGCAATGAAAGTGGAATGTTTTGATGCAAGTGAAGAGATTTTGAGTTACATTAAAAAATGAGCCGAACTCGGTAAAAGTGGAATATTTTGTTGCTTTTTTAGTTCTTATTAATTCTTTAATATTTGTTCACGTTATTTTTTGTTAGTTAATGATAGTTAAATATTATTGTAAATTACGGCTAATGTTAAGTAGTGCTAATTAAATTCACTGTAAAATAAATATTAATATTAATTTTTGTTAACACTAATTATTGTTTACGTTAATTATTGTTAATTAAATTTTGCTTAGATTTTCTTAATCAAAATTGCATTAATTAAATTTTGTTAATTTAGTTCTTAATTATATTTTTTGCTGAATTCGCTAATTACGGTTAATGGTAACGTTAATTTTTCGTTAATTACAATATCATGGTTAAATTTTCATTAATTAATATTTTCTTAATTGATTTTGTATTAATTATCTTTTCTTAATTAAATATATGTTAATTATTTCTTTAATTATTTTTAGGATAATTTTTCTTAAATAAAATTTCCTGAACTAAAATTTCTTAATTATCTTTTGGTAAATTGGTTTTTGTTAATTATATTTTGATAATTGAATTTTTGGTTAATTGGTTTTTGTTAATTAATTTTGTTTAGTTGTTTTTTGTTAATTAAATTTTTGCTTAATTTTGTTAATTAAGTTGTGTTATTTTTTAATAATTTATTTTATTATTATTCTTCTTATTTATTCGTTAATTAATAGTTAATTTCAATTCATACTTCCACTTTCATATTGACATACAAACATTGGAACTCCAAACTTTCAATTCTCACTTCCACGTTAATCCCTCTCAGTTGCCATCCAAACAAAAATGCTATAAAACTCGGACAAAAGTATATCTATCCAAACATATTTTGGAAAGTGAAATCACTTGCATTACATCATGTTGAAAGTTCTACTTTCATACTTTTAATAACTTACATCTATTCAAACAGCCCCCAAGCATCCAAACGAAGGAACTCATAAAATATGCGTACGCATGACACGCATATGTAATGCGCATGCAAACTCTCTACTTACAAAATTTTTACTTCGCTCTACTTCCGAACCAAACAACATGAATCCGAGTAGGAAAGACACCGGTAAAAAATGATTATTTAGGTTTAGGATTTTACATAATATGGATATTAGGATTTCGGTCTCGAAATTAATGTTGGGAATGAAGCGCGAAAACCGTTCCCCCAAACCAGAAAGTCCTGCGAGAGAACCGAGCAAAAGCACACAAACCAAAAATGCCAAACACAATCGCAGACACAAAGATTTTTGACGTGGAAAACCCTTACGAAAAAAACCACGGAACGATCGGAGTCCAACCCTGAAGAACCTCCACTAATGGAATAAAGAGAATACACCCTCTACAAGCTCCTCCCGATCCAACACGGATCACCACAACTCACTTGAAAGAAGAAATTATTTTGATTGCGGACTCCGAAGAACAAGAGATGCCGAAAAATTAAAGCAATCTCTCCTTCACAATAGTCCTTAATCCTCTCTCTCTCTCTCTCTCTCTCAAAGATTGTAAGCACTCTTGTTTTTTAGATGATTTTACAACTAGCATGCATCACCCTTTAATAAGCCCTTGGTAATCCATACATGGAAGTCCAATATATATGGAAACTTCTAATATGCATCAATGATACATTTAATGAAAATCCAATCATAATTGGCTTGCCATAATTGGAAGTCCAATTATATGGAAAGCTACTATATGAAGGGTCCAATCATAAATATATGATCAAAGTAAATATGGAAATCCAATCATATATTTTCTTACCATATATGTTCCAAAATAGGATCCATGCACTCCCCGAGCTTCTCCGACACACGAATGGCGCTCGTCGCTCTCCGGGGTATTCTCCACATAGGTTGGGAACCCCATCCACTCCAACAAATCTCCCCCTTCACAACTAGGTGGAGGAACTCGTCATCCCGACGATCCGCCTGCAGTGTAAAACCCCTAAATTTCTACTATATTTTAATACTGATTTTCTTATACGTCGCAAAGTCGTATTGTACGTCGCACGGAAATTTACGTTTTCGTATTTACTCGTCTAGTGCGAATATGGACGAGGTTCATATTTTTCGAAAAATGGTTTTGATTTATCAATCGGTGATGGTTTCAAAATAGTATATATAATAATTATTTTTATTAATTTATTGTGAGAAGTATCTATCAAAGTTGCCAAAACTTATTATATAATTTATTTTAATAGTGGTAATTTAGGAAACTATTTTATACAAATATTCATTGCATATGAGGTACATTAATTTAAATTTATATATAATTCAATTTCAAAATTTATTAATATTAATATTTTTATTATTCAAAAAGATATTTAAAGAATATTTAATTATTTTTGAAATTATTTTTTTATTAATTATAAAAAGATATTTTAGTTTAATTATTAAACTTTAATTTATGGTTGATTTATTGGTTTGATTTAAATAGTTAATTTAAGGATGGAGATTTATCCATTGGATTTAAACTAGATTGAGATTGGATTTGATTGAATTAAATTATTTAAATTAATATGGTAATTATCTATTGGAATTTTTAAATCAATTATAATCCTATCAAATGGGAATTCCCACATCCTATAAATAGGCAGGTACTCCTCCATAATTTTCACAACCCAAAAATTCGTGCATTGTGTCCGTGTTCCCTCCCAGTCCACTATCTTATCCCATCTATTACAAATATATAAAGTTTCTGTGTCGACAACCCCGACACGATTCAATAAATTTCTAATCATAGCCCTATCCTGATCCCGCTGGCGTCGACCTAGCATCACTGCCGTCGCCTCCCCCACTTTCAGCCAGTCCCCGGCCACCTCCATGTCAGACCCCCGACGCCACCAGCACCCCGCAACTGCCAACACCAGCGTCATCGCCATTACCCCGTCCTCCATCACGACCACAACCACCGACCCAGCAGCCCCTCGCCCAACCGTCGACACCCACGGCCACCCAGAGACTCCCCACCACACCACGCTCATCCCCGGCACCACCCCCGTCGTCATCATCGCCACCCGAACACCCTTCTCCCGACCAGACCAAAACCCGACACCATCACCCCATCCGACCATCTCCTCAGGCGCCATACCGCCACCACGACCCGCTGTCGCCACCACAGCCCCTCCTCGTCTGGAGCCATCCTCCCCGTCCCGACCCAGTAACCGGCCCTGTGACCAAATCAACACAAAACAACCACCACCATCGACAACACCACCAACCACCACCACACAAACCCGCCGCCAACAAAACAACCAAATAAATAAACTACACTACGACTCAGCTCCATCTCCGGCCACGGCGTCCGGCCGATCGACCAGGAAACCCCTCCGACCCCCGCTCGTCCGCCCAAGACCGGCAACCACCCGCGGTCTGGTGCCTGAACCCTCCACCCCTTGCCAGAAAACCCCGACGCCGCCTCCGCCCTTGTCGCCGAGATCGCGCCGACCTTGCCCCGATCTCGCTTCTCCGACGAACTACGCGTGCGTCGTCGCGCACACGCGCGCCTGCTCCGCTGAACCATCCGCCGCCGGCCGACCTTTCCTCATTCCTCAGTGTAATGCCTGTGGTTCGTATTACCTATTTTGGAATACGTGTACATATTTTATCTTGTATTGTGTGATTTCTTGCTTAGCTTCCTTCTTGGCTTGGTTATTTCTTGGGTCGGTTCGGCTTGGCTCGGTTTACTTTGGTTCATTATGAACCAAGGGTGAACCCCCTACCTACCACCACCATCCCCATTTATTAACTCCAATTCCTTCTCTCTCTTCATTACTCTTCGTCTTTCCTCCATTACTTCTTCACCTACCAGAAAGAGAGAGAGAGAGGGGTCTAGGCAAGTGCAACTTGCTTCATGGAGGAACTCCAATTTTATTGCTTCATTCTCTTCCCTACAGCATTCAACTTACTTTAATACTTGGCATTTCCACTTTCCATGGCTAGATTCTTATAGATCTAAGTTTACTTTATTTTCGGATTTCTTAGATTTTGATCTATTTAATCTTGTTATTTTCGAGTTTCAATGGTTCCATGTTGTAGAGAATTTTGTTCTACCCCCATTTTGACATATGGAAGTTCGAATTTGGACTCCGGATGATGGAGTTATGGAGCTTGAGAAGTTGGCTTTCATGGTGTTCTTCTAGGAATTTTGGAGAAGATGAACTGTGCTTGACTTGACCGCATGAATATTTCATGCGGCAAGTGTTCTCTTCAGCCGCATGACTGGAAGTACTTTGAGCCGCATGAGGGCCGAACTCATCTAGCCGCATAAGCCTACTTCTTCTCCTTGGCCGCATAAGCTGAGTCTCATTCCGGGCCGCATGGATTCATTTCCATCAGCCGCATGAGACTCTTATTCTTCTAGCCGCATATGGACCCACTTTCTTGAGCTGCAAAGGCCTTGCTTCCCGCTAGCCGCATGAGAACTTCTTCCCGGCCGCATGTACCCTGGCTCGTCCCAGCCGCATGAGAACCCCCTTTCCTTGAGACCCGCATAGGCATTGGTCCTCGATGGCCGCATATACTGCAGTCTTCTTCTTGCCGCATGAGGACCCGAGCCCTCTCAACCGCATGACTCTGAATTTCCCAGCCGCATAAGTTTTCAGCCATTAGCCGCATGAGTACCCTCCCCTTCCTCCAGCCGCATGGGTTGCCCCCTTCTGCCTGCTGCATGGATTCGTCTCTCGTTGGGCCGCATGACTCCTCCCCATGCCTTGTCTTGTTATTTTATTATTATTGTTATTATTCATTTAGTATTATTAACTCATGCCTTGTAACCCTCAGTGTAATTGGGTCTCCTGACTAAATGATTGCACTATACTGCCCTGCACATATACCTGAACACGAAAGTGACCCATCATGGTGCACTCCTGACACGTGAGCACGACATGACCTGATAGTGGCCCGTCGTGGCGCACTCCTGACCAGTACACTTGACATGATAACCTGACATGATATATCTTGATAAGCTGTTGCGACGGCTACCTGACATGACATGACTTGTATAAATGACCTGGACACCGTGGGCGATTGTGCTTATACAAATAATCCAGTCCTGTATTGCATCATGTCTAGGATGAGACTCCTGAGTACCACGGTCAGGAATACCTACTGAAATGGACTAAGGCTAATAACTAGATTAATACATTAGTCATAAAGAGATCTCCCAGCTACAGGCAATCCTATTACCTGGGCGCGCTTGGGATCTGTAGCCTGTCGTCGAGTAGGGCACATTTCCAGCACACTGTCATGTGTTGCGCCCTTCAAGCTACCTAAGGGTACATGCGTTTCCTGGACGATGTACCCACCTGAATTCAACCCCTAATTTCGACCTGGGTAACCTGGATGGTCTACAGGGCTTGTGGCTGTGGAATAATCTCACTGCATCTTGCTAGTAATTAGGCCTGTGATAACCCTAGTTAGTTAAAGTATCAAGTCGTACTCATTGCTTGGCCGTGATTGATTGAATGAGGAATAATCTTTCTAGTCTTGATCCTGCACAAATTGTTGCATGTTCTGATTTTCTTATATTATCTTGCTGATAAATAGGAGAAACCAAGTTCGGTTCCGATGAAGGGTTACAATCCCGGTCCTTGTTTGGTTTAAGGATTGTAACCTGGTTATCTGAATGGTCCCATGGTTATCTTACCATATATCACCGTGATGTTATATTTTCTCCAGTTTTACTATATTATTATCTTCTGTGCTAATTGCTGGTTTTAGTTCCTAAGTGAAATCTCCTTTGTGGCACTTGCTCTTTCTGGGATCTGACCCAGCTGGTTTTGTATGGCCAGATTTCGGAGCAGCTCCAAAGGATCTATCGACTTTCCAGCCCGATGGTGGCGACTAGACGTAACCAGGGCAACGAGTGGGTTTATTTTTGATCTCCCACTTTATTGTAAAAAAAATATTCTTTTGAGGCGTTTAGCCGACGAGCATCTGTTTAGCTCGATTGCACTTACTTACTGTCTGCCTACGGGCTGTAACATGATGAACAGATCCTAGGGTTGATCATGTATGACTAAAACTCTTGCTAGTCCTAACATTTTGTAACGACTAGCTTCATGATCAACTGAATATGTAATGTTTGGGATGCCTTACTATTGTATATTTGGTGATCTTACATCTTGTAACATTTTCTTACTTGCTTGTGATTGAGACACTAGGCTTGTTCATGACCTTAAGAGACTGTTGGCTTGTAGTTAAACCCTCATGTATCTAGACAGCCGTGACCGTATAGCGAGATGGAATCCATTTCATATACGTAGCTGGCTATGTCTGTCCCCGCTCTCCAGTATTCTGGTTCTGGGGCGTGACATGGTTTAAGTGGTGGCAATGCAGGTCTTGTAAATCAAGATATATGAGGGTTTACCGAATAGATGTCTCAATCAGTATTCGCCCTTAATCTCTGCTCGTATCTTCTGAATCCCTGGATTCTTGTCCTGATCATATGCTTGTATCATTGATCTGTCTTGGTCCTTTCTTATTGTTCTCCATGTCGTCTTCTTTAGCGGCATCGTTCCTGGACCTGCCGGTCAGCAAGGCGGAACACTTCCCGTGGATCAGCAGCAACCCGGGGATCAAGCCCAGCATTCCGGAGTAGCCTCCAGAGTCGTGCCTTCTGACGGAGAGCCACCAGTCCAGCCAGTTCAGCCTGCCGAACCTGATGATGGCACTTTGGTAGGACTCGTCAGGACCTTGATAGCTTCCCAAGATCGTCGAGGAGATGCCTTGTACCAGGCAGTGACGGATGCTTTGACCAGGGGCGTTCATCAGGGTAACAGCACGGCCAACAGCTTCAAGCGCTTGAACCCTCCATTCTTCGACGGTAGTGAAGATGCGATCGCCGCAGATGCTTGGCTTCAGGACACAGAGGTGATTCTAGAAGCAGCCAGGACCCCAGAGATCGAGAAGGTAGCCGTGGTGCGCCTGCAGTTTCTAGACCTTGCCCGCAGCTGGTGGACGGCTCAGGCCATTGGATTAGCAGCACCCATTGCTTGGGCAGTATTCAGAGAGAGATTCCAGACCAATTATTTTGATGTTGTAGCTCGATATGATCTACAGACGAGGTTCACCAATCTGAAGCAGATGGACAGAACGGTCGACGGATATGCGGCCGAGTTTTCGAGACTCAATCGGTTTGCTCCCACTTTGGTGGCAACCGAGTATGACAGAGCCCAGCGATTTCAGCAAGGGCTTCACCTGGAGATTTTGTTAGCAGTCGAGCAGTTTGAGCATCAGACTTTTGATACAGTCTTGAGAGCAGCTAGGAGGCATAAGCATACCTCCCAGAGGATTGTGGATAGGGCCGGAGGTCGGAAGAGATCCCACGGCCAGATGAATCAGTCTTCAGCCCCAGCCCCGGCAGCCAGGGCTTTGACTATTGGAGCTCCGAGGCGGGTGGCCTCCGTGACGTCGGTTCAGCATTCAGCCCCGGCGTACCCTCACCAGCAGAAGCAGTCTTCCGCGGTGGGATGTTCTCATTGTGGGAAGCCAGGCCATATCGTGGCAGAGTCCCGCAGGGCACAAGGATTGTGTCTGGCTTGTGGAGCACCAGACCATAGGGTTGGATCCTGCCCAAATAGGGGTGGTTCATCATCGTCCAACCTTTCTAGCTCTTCAGTGAGAGGTCCAGCTCCGGTCCAGCAGCAGTATCCATTGCCGAGGCCCTTGCCGCCTCAGTCCCAGGTATTCCAGCAGCAGAACCCCCAGCAGCATACTTAGGCCCAAGCCTTTAGCCAGAATAGGCAGCGAGGATTTCAGCAGAGGGGACCAGCACCCCGAGGGCATGGTCAGGCTATGGTGATGACCGCGGAGGAAGGATTGGCACTAGGAGAGGTAGTGGCAGGTACTATTCTCGTCAACTCCTTTCCAGCTTCAGCTTTATTTGATTCTGGTGTATCGCATTCTTTTATGTCTGCACGATTCGCGACACGGATAGGATTGGAGCCCGAGCCATTATCAGTAAGGCTCAATATACTTACTGGTAACGGACTTGTGGGAGTCGATAGGGTGTTTTCCTCGTGTCAGATCGTAGTTATCGGTAAGGAGTTTTCCGCTAGATTGATAGAATTCCCGATGGCCGATTATGATGTGGTCTTAGGGATGGATTGGTTGAGGAACCAGTATGCTAGAATAGAATGCCATATTGGTAGGGTTGTTTTTAGCATTCCAGGAGAGCCAGAGTTTTCCTTTTCCCGAGGCGTAGTTGAGCCTTCTCCTCCAGTGTTACGGATGGCGGTAGCAGCAGTGCAGTTGCCCCGGATAGTCGAAGAGTTTCCAGATGTTTTCCCAGAGGAGCTTCCAGGTATGCCGCCAGAGCGGGAGATCGAGTTCACCATTGACTTGATTCCTGGGACAGCCCCGGTATCAGAGAGAGTCTACAGGATGGCGCCTTCAGAGTTGGAGATCTTGTACAAGATGATTGAAGAACTTTGAACCAAGGGATTCATTCGTGCTAGTGGATCACCTTGGGGAGCTCCGATGCTTCTTGTGAAATAGAAGGATGGTACGTCCGGGTTATGTGTTGATTATCGTGCCTTGAACTCAGTGACAATCAAGAACAGATACCATCTCCCGAGGATAGATGACTTGTTTGATCAACTCAAAGGGGCATCAGTATTCTCGAAGATCGACTTGCGCTCAGGATATCACCAGATCAGGGTCAGAGAGCAGGACATCCTGAAGACAGCTTTTAGATCGAGGTATGGGTATTGGGAGTTCCTTGTTATGCCCTTTGGAGCAACCAATGCGCCGGCTGTATTCATGGATCTCATGAATCGTATTTTCATACCCTATTTGGATCAGTTCGTGATTGTATTTTTGGATGACATCCTGGTCTACAGCAAGAGTGAGGAGGAGTATGAGCAGCATCTCCGTGTGGTTCTTCAGACTCTCAAGGAGCACCAGTTATATGCCAAGTTCAGTAAATGCGAGTTCTGGCTCGATCGCATTTCGTACTTGGGTCATATCATTACCAGAGGAGGAGTAGAAGTGGATCCCCAGAAGATCGTGGCCATTGAGTCATGGCCAGTGCCCAGCACCGTTGCAGAAGTCCGTAGTTTTCTTGGATTGGCCGGTTACTATCGGCGATTTATTTCAGATTTTGCTCGGATTTCAGCGCCATTGATCCAATTGACCCGCAAGGAGGTGCAGTTTGCTTGGACAGCAGAATGTCAGTGTCACGACCCGATCCCAACTAATTGGGTCAAACCGGATCATGTCCAGCCTGCACCGTTGTTGAGACGGCGACAGTAAGCTGTTCAGTAGCAGGTAACCATACAACACAACTATTTGTCACAACTCAACATCGGAAATAAACTTTATTAAACTTTGAAATTTAAATACAAATGAAAATTGTTCTGAAATGAAATAACAGAATTGAAATTAAACAACAATACAGAAAAGGAAATCTATCTATTAGCCGGATCATCGGCCTCAGTCCCAACGTCCTCCTGTGGGGACTCTGGTAGCACAACCGGGTACAACACAGGGTCGTAGTAGCTGCTGATTAACAGCTCAGCATCCTCAATGTCTCCTAAAAATGTATCTCCAGTCAGGAGGGAGCAAAGTACAATTCATGCTAATTTTTAACAGTTAAATTAAATAATAGAATCATGCAGTTCTAAACAGTTTAAACATGAACAGTTTTCAGCAGTAAAACAGTGTGATTTGAACAGGCAATGAAATATGACCGGCTTAGGTTTGTTACAGTAAAGGATAGGGGTTTTGTTACAGTATGGTCATACTCATTACACTATTCCCCCAGTCCCCAGTAGTTACAGTGCTCTCAGAAAGAGTTTCGTGTTTGTATCGTGGTTTAAACTTGCAATAAAGCGATTAAATAAATAACTGTAAACTAACACAAACTATACTTGCCTCAAAGGAATTGACTGGAGAGGTAGAAGACTTCGAGACGGAAAATCAGAATCGTCCTCGAATTCCTACATTCGAGAAATTGACTCAGATTCCAGGTTTACCAATCTAGCTACGCTAGTTGAAATCTCTATTGGCGTCCTAATCCAATTTTAATTCTTTTAATTAACCAAACACAGAAAATACGATTATTGTGCGTTGATTTAATACGAGGGAAAAAGATCATTTTATATTTTGAATTCGGAAAAACTTCGTCGATACCAGATTAATTATTAAAACTTGATATTTTTATAGTTTATAAATATAAAGCTAACTCTCTTATTTAGTGAGAAATACATGATTTTTATTTAATAATAAAACTGATAGATTTTAG